>VZTG01004087.1:313417-557354 GCA_013397845.1 Melanocharis versteri
GGGAGCGGCCCAGGTGCCGCCGCCAAAGTTTAACCTCACTTCGAGGGGCCGCGGCCGGCGGGGCCGCCGCTCCCCTTCCCTCCCCGCGCCTCGCCTCGACTTCCATCCGCCGGCGAGGGGCGAGTCACTTGGGGGAAGGAGCCCGGGCGCTGTGTCCCTCCAGCCCTGCTGTGTCATTGCGGACCGGGGGACGGCTGCTCGCTGCCGAGTGAGAACCTGCGGGTGACGGAGTTGAGCGAGAAATGGGTCAGATCGCACCCTTTGGTGCGGATGTGTCTGCTGCTGGGAGAATCGGAAAGTAGGGAGGATGGGATGGAAAGAGGTTGCCATTAAGATAATGTCAGCGGAGTGCATTGATCAGTGCTTTTGTCTGTGGGCACTGTCTTCATTTCCATTCATTTTTCTCGGCATGGGTTTGCTAAACTGAAGCCGATGAATTCTGCTGTGTCTGTAGGTCTGTGGCAGGCAGAGACTGATAAACGTGTAAGTTTCATCGTAATTCCGTGATGGTTGCAAGGTGTGATCCGTGTGTGCTAGACTGTAAAACACATCCGTTTATATTTTATGGAAATCCGAGTAATTCTCTGAATGCACGGATACCCCCAAACAGATTATAATCCTGGAGTAATGTAAAAAAGAAATGTTGGCATGTACTGGATTTGAGCCGTGTTTCTTCAACTAGTTTTACTATAGTTTGGTTTTGTTACAAATGTGTAAGAGAACAGTAACACAATGAAGGAATGTGAACGAGCAATGCAATAAATCAATGCAACAACTATGTCACACCACATATTTGCATGACTAGAGCTCCAATTATCACGAGAAAGACAAGGTGTTTTTTAAAAATTGTATTTTTAACTGTAGACTCCGAGTTTTCAGCATTTGCCTCCTACACTTTTAGGTTTGTAACTGTTCGGTAAAATCTGTGCTATTGTTTTAATTAAAAGAGAGTATTGACGCTGGATCATTTAAACAGGGCCTGTACAGTTTAAGAGGGTAGATACAAGGACTTTATTTTTAAAATGGTAACTGGTGGTTTACATGTTGTGATAGATGAACACAGAATTTCATCTCCTTTGAGTTTATGAATATTTAGTTCTGTCGTGACTGCATGTTACTGTACATAGCCTAAAGATTTTTGTGTGTGTGATTGTTTCTAGGGTCCCTTCCCTTGCATTGTGCTACTTACTAAACTTAAAATTATTTTATTTCAAAATAATTAAAATGTAGAGCCAAGGTTGCCATTTACACATGACTTCATTGTGCCACTGCCTTGAGAATTTTAAAACCCTGCCATCAGTAGAAATCCATGCTCAGTAATTACTTTCTGATGTGCCACACAGTCTGTCTAATGTTTTACCAATCATGGACATGAGGAAGGCAAAGAAGGTGTGATTCAAGGTGAAAGAACACCAAAGAAGGCCTGATTCTCTGTGGTGTGGCTAATTAACGTGTTTAGATGACTCAGGATTGCACTATTTTATTCTGTATCTGGCGGCATTTTCTGGACATGAAAACAAAAGTACTACCTTTCTTGGGTTTTTTTTGTTTGTTTTTTTTTAATCCTATCTATAGCCATGCTAAAGTACTGTGATATATTCCTCTTCTATAATTCCTCTATTAGCTTTTCCAAGCTTGCCATTGCCAAGGTTGTTGCAATGACTAGCTTGTATTTTTGGGATGTGCTGTGATATTTCAAACCTCACTAAATGTATGTATCTTTTCTGGATGCTGTCCCAGGACAACCAGTACTTCTTATTAGTGCAGAACTATTTCAGATATCTGGTAAAGTACTGGCAATAGAAATATGATGAGAAGGGGAGAACCCATTAAAGCGATAGTAAAATCCAACACTATTGTGAAAAAAACCCAAGTCGACTACAAAACTAAACTCAACCATTCTGGAATCATCATCTAAGAACTTTCTAAACTGATTGAAAAAATGGTGCCATTGTTTATTTGGCCCTTATACAAACATCAGAGGCACACTGATACATCCTAGAAGTGTAAGTGCTCTACGTGGAAATTGTAAAGGACATTAGAACCTGGATTCCTGACGTGTGTAATTATGACTAACTAAATATTAAGATCTTGCAATGTCTCACGATTTCCCTGTCAGATTAGCTTTTTGGGATCATGCTTCAATTATAAAAAAATCTTATGTTTAATCATTGAGCTCCATTTCCAGTGGAGATAAAAAGAGTTTTACTTCCGTCTAAATGGAGCTGGGTCAAATTTATGTTCTAATAAAGGTATTTTTTTGTCACTGCCTCCAAAAGGAACGTTGCTGAATTAACCAAAGCAAGTATTTTCCTAAGTCTGTGGAATTTCAGTAGAAGATACTACCATAGTCTCACTTATATGGATATTGAAGGGTTTTTCCCTGCTGTATATTAGGTTTTTTTATTTGTCGTTGAACATCAATAAAATTTTGAAACGTGTAACTTGAAATATATCCCACTGTCTTCAGCTGGGATGCTGACATGCCGAAGTGTGTGCTTAAGTGCTTTGTTGGAGGAAGACCTAGGTTACTTCTCATATGTCTTTCTGTTGAAACCATCTCTGACTGATGTATGAGAATAGAAATTATGAAGATTGACTTTATAATTTATTAAGTATGCAGTACTTGGTGCTTTAAAGCATAGTTGCCATTTGGGTGGGAGAAAATGAAGCACCAATAGTAAAATACAAGATTTAAAAAACTAGTAGGCTGACTCTATATGGATACTATTTTTTTCTCTTAAAGCAAAACACATCAGAAAATATTATTCAACACTCCTACAGTGTTTTCTGTTATTTTAGTTAAAAGCATATAGGTCTAACCCTATATACAGAAGCATGTTGACATTCTCCAGAATGGCGAAGTGAGTGACTGGGGGAGAGAACAACCTGCAGTCGTGGCTGTTCATTCCTGGCTGGAGGTGCAGCTGATGCCTGTGACAGGTTGTGTGGGTGGATTGTCACACCATCTTGCCACTCCATGACTCGGTGCCAAGGGATGCAGGCCCCTAAATTGTGCTGAGAATTCTTTCCAGCTTATCTTGGAATGATTGCACCTTTGCAAGGATCAGTGTACAGAGCACTTTGGGAGTAGAAGGGCAGCTTTGCAATTCCTTTGCAGACTGGTGACGATGGGTGAGGTTTATCACAGCTCACAGCTCAGGATGGGTAGAGTTTTCCCAGAGGTGGTACCCTGAGCCCTGAGTTAGGACTTTCAAGCCCTCAGCTACAGCCAGTCTATTACAGTGTTTCCACTTTCCAAAGCCCCCAGGTTCTCCAACGATTGGTCTGAGGTATGGATTTGGTAATGTAATGTTTCATGCTGAGGAGGACTTTTGTTTCTCTGTGGTATGCACAAATCATTTAGCACAAATGATCTACAGGCACACCCAGAGCTTTCACTTTATACCTACATTCCAGGTACAAAACCATCTGTGAAATAGCTCCAAAGTGAAGAACTTTCTGTGTATTTACATGGAAATGAGCACACCTAGGATATAGCAAAAGTGAGCCTATGGGGGCTGGGTACATTGTATTCTGGTTCACAATCAATTTGCCAGTGTTTGATGCAAGAGTTCTGAGGTGTTTTGTGGTCTTATTTGTATGTTATTTCCCAGGATGCTCACCTGTGATAGTGCTGTGTGAGAATGGCACCCAAGTGTGAGCTTCTAGAGGGGAAAAGCTGAGTGCTTTGGGGAAAGGCACTTGGTATTAACTTGGGAATTCTGTTCTGCTGTACATGGGATTTGATCATCAGTCTCTGAAAGCCTTCTGCTAGTGTATTTACAGGAATACTGCTATCAACAATACAGTGCTTGTTCACTCATTCTCCACAAGCAGTAGGTCAGGAATAGTGGAAGACACTTCGGAGGAATTATTTTTTAATAGTTTCCCGTATATATTTAGTTTTGTTTGATTTGGAAAGCCAAATGTTACTATGTGTTTACATTAAGAGAGAGGAGGCTCAAGAAGTGCAGTTTATGCTTAAAGCAGATGGTGGGGGTTCTTTCAGGGGGTAGATCACTCCAGTCTCAGATCAAATGTGCTTATCATACCTCAGGCATTGTGAACAGAAGAGGAGTTGTCAACCACTGTTTTGTTTCCTGGAGATTTGTTTGAGTTTTCTTTTGCCAGATACTCTGGACCCATCCCATTGAGCAATCAGAAGTTAAGAACCAAAAGCTGAAACTGAAGTCAGCAGTGGATATGAGGAACCAGTATGGGGTGTGTGGGATGAAGAAAGCAGAAATAGACAACACTACTGGTTGCTGATGGTAGCAGCTTCTCCTGATAATAGTGTAAAATGCACCATCTTGTATTAGCTGGAGTTTTCAAGTACTGGAGGCTTTGTGCCAAGTGTATCGTGGGCTATGGTTCTGCCAAGATGTAATGCAGGCATGAATAGTCAAGGTCAGGCCATTGTCTGCATAGATGGACAAATTCTTCACCACACAGACATGGCAGAAAATTATACTTGTGGCTGTTGCTATTCTGAGAGTTTGATGTCAGACAGAAATTCAAGTGTATGCTTGAAGTGAGGACAGAGCTGGAGAATAATGTGTCTTTGTCTAAATCATTGCTAAGAAGATTTCAGAAATCATTCCCCAGCCCAGGAACATCAACTCTGTCTTTTTCAGGTCCACTCTTAAGCACCTGTTCTTCATTCTTAAGCTGTTCCTAACTGTGCTGTGGGTCATCATGATATTGGTATTGATCTGCATAGTTCAGTTTTTTCCTGATGAAGTGGTCTGAAAAAAAGTCAGCACCCTGTTCTTCCAGAGTTGCCAGAGCCTGGTGGCTGCCTGGATGGCGAGCCTGACCCAAAGCCACATACCCAGGACATTCTGTGTCCCTCTCATTCAGATATTTATCCTGCACATTCCCAGATCACAGCTCTGGGGCAGGCTAACTTGTGGCAGTATGGGGAGACTCCTGGACACGTGTTCCTGGGATGGCTGCCCAAAGCCACAGCACCTGGCAGGTGCCTGTGGAAGGGAGGTTTTAGTCCTTTGTATTGCTGATGTGGGCAGCAAAGCTATTAACTGTGCCATTAACCTGTTTCGATGAGCAAGACTCAAGAGCCATCTGCTTTGAGGAGACTGAATAAAAAATTCAGATTAAAAAAAAATCAAAAGGAGGAAATTCACTATGAACTGAAAGCCTTGCTTTGCAGGCAGGTCTACCTCTGCATTTCCATGCATTTCATGTACTCTGCCTCACTCTTCTCTTGCTTTCTAGTGAGAGAATGAATCCTTAGATGAACCTAGGATTGTGCCTCTATTACTAAATTAAGCAGATGCGAAGAATAGAGAGAAAGAGAAAAACTGTTAGTATCTCAAGGCAAGAATAGCAAACTCAGGTTTTAGTAGACATTAGAGAATCCAAAAGGAGAAAAGATACTGGGAACCAGACCATCATCATTTTCATATCTCAAAAATGACTTTTTGTCTTGTATTCTGGGAATTCCTTTTACTGCATGACCAGCAGGTTAAGGGAAGTGATTCTCCCCCTCTGCTCCACTCGTTGTGCACCCCTCCTGGACACTGCATCCAGCTCTGGTACCCCAACATAAGAAGGACATGGAGCTGCTGGAGTGAGTCCAGAGGAGGCCACGAAGATGGTCAGAGGGCTGGAGCACCTCTCCAGTGGAGACAGGCTGAGAGAGCTGGAGTTGTTTGGCCTGGAGAAGAGAAAGCTCTGGAGACTTTACAGCAGCCTTCCAGTATGTAAAGGGGGTCTACAAGAGAACCGGAGAGAGACTTTTTACAAGGGCATGGAATGATAGGACAAGGGGGAAGGCTTTAAACTGGAAGAGATAATTCTTAATTAGGTATTCGGAATAAATTCTTTACTGTGTGGGTGGTGACGCATCTGGAACACGTTGCCCAGAGAAGCCGTGGATGCCCCATGCCTGGTTCCGTGGGGTTTTAAGCAACCTAGTATAGTGCAGAGTGTCCCTACCCATGGCAAGGGGTTTTGAACTAGATGGTTTTTAAGGTCCCTTCCAGCACAAACCATTTTAAGATTCTATGATTCTGTGATATGGGAAAAAATCTTACCATAAGTAGATGTCAACAGTAGGACAACATTATTCTTACACTAAATCCAAAACACAGGACTGTACCAGCTGCTGACAAGACAATTAGCTGTATCCCTGAATCTGGAATGTGGAGAATGTGGGTTTTATGTTAAAGCATAAAGTTGGAGAGTGAAACATTTAGTTCTGTGCTTTGCCTGTGTCTGTGCTAAAACAACACACATGATAGTGGATGTGAATAATTCTTTCAAATTTTACCGAATACAGAGATTTCTGAAAGAAGAATACGCTATTTAAAATAGTTGTACCCTCAAATAAATTGTATGAGAAATGTTTTGGCAAAGTTTAACAGTCTTACAGCTGTTTAAATTTTTCATCCAACTGATCAATAAGTGGATGAAGCTTGAAAAGGTGATCACACTCTGACTGGTTCCTGTGGTAAACATAGAGATATTCATTGTAATAGAGAGATTTCATGAAAAGTAAGTACTGCTTAGAGTTAATACAAAGTGAAATTAAGTGCATATGTAGTTGATTAGGTAACAAATCCAGGGACATAAACAATGAACATCATGGGTGGGAGCTGAACAACGCTCTTGAGTCATCAGCGACACAACCACAAGTTTTGTATGCAAAAGACACAGAACTGACTCTCTGGCTAAAGGCAATTTTGTCTTGGCTGCAGAAGGATTGTGAGGATTCCTACTTGGAGGAAGATGCAGCACTGAAAAGGGCTTTGTTATCTCCTCTTGAGCAGTTGGGACATTGCCTTGACTCAGATGTAGTGGTATGTGTTCATGCCTATGTGCCGAGACTGGAAAGCAGTCCTATTCAGGACTGCATATGACAGCTCAGAGCTTGGCCAGTGCATGGCATATCCTTCCCACTTAAGCAGAGCTTGTTCTCAAAAGCCCAGTATTCACAGGAAGTCCTGGCCAAGGATTCAGTGCCAGCTTGTAACAAATCTGAGGCTTCAAACAATGGATAATCAATGAAGCTAGAGTTGAACAATACCCATGTTGTTGCATGCTATTCCCAGTGTTTTCCTAGATGCTCGCAGTGTTTTTAGACCATCTCTATCTGTGGTTAAAACTTACTGTGTTGTGCTGAATCCTTACGCCACAGTAATTTTTACTAGACTGGGGTTTCAGTTTACTTAATTGCCTAAGCTAAGAGAGACGTATAGTTACTGATGTGTGAAGTGGTTCAGTTTTTGTTTGGTTCCATATTTGGTTGTTCTCTGCCTGGCTGTAGCCGTGCTGCTCATATAGTGACTGGGATTATTTCCCAGCACCTTGTGCTAGGTGGATTTTTGTACTGACTAGCTGCCAGTAGTAATTGTCCGATAAGGATATAAAAAGTTGCAGGGTCTCGGCAGAGTTATTGTTTTCTAACATATTGTCTTGGAAAATACCCAAATAGTAAAGAAAATGGGACTACAGCTGTAAATGGGAAAAGTGACAGCAGGACCACTGATAATAATTTCCATAAAAGTAGGGAGCAGGTCAGGTTTTAATGTGAGGTTTAAATGTGTAGAAGAAAAAAAACAGATCTGAAAGGCAATACAAATGTTAGTATTAAACAGTGGTTTCTTTCCTTCCTCACTGTCATCCTTTCTGCATGGCTCTGAAATTCTCCTTTGCCTATAACAAAACTTTCTGTTTTATTGCAATTTCCCACATTGCATTCTGAGATATAGGGGCAATATTAATTGTTCCACGGACTCTAGTAATCAGTGCATCTTAACTGGGATAAAACAAGATACAATTTGTCTCATAGTATGGACAAGGATAGTCATGTATAAAATTTGTTAGACAGCCATGATTTACTCGAAAAAGAGTAATTCTTCCATGCCTAATGGCTTCTGCTATGTGTTTAAATACAGCTGTTATTTTCATTATACATTATATGAAGTGAAGATAAATCTTGTTACAGAAGCAGAATAGAAATAGTTTCCTTGACTGAAAAGCAAGTGTTGGGTGAATAAAAATTACAGACTCAAGCCACAAAGCTTGGTTAATGCACTTACTGTTCCTGGGCTTCGGAGTTCATTCCATTGAACACCTTGTCCTATGGTTACAGAGTTTATGCTCTCCAAAAAGCTATTCTACAAAAGTTGTTCAAAACGATAATGTGATCAGCAAGTGCAGGGAAAATAAAGGTAATATTCCCCCCTTTAGTTCTAGACCATCTGCAAAGGATTCTTATAATTGATTGGAGAATGAAATTAAAATACTGTGGAACCCATGCCTGTTCCATCAGCACAGAGCCTGTGTTAATTGATTTCAACAAATGCCTCAAGCACCACTTTTTTGCTATTACCTAGTGATGGTTGTCTCACTGAGGTTATTACTGAGTCTGTACTGATTTTTAGGAGGCCATAGCAGAAAATCTGGTTTTGGATCCAAACTAACATACCCAGGGTGTTCGTGGAAAGGGAGTTAAAGGGCTAGTATCTACCAAAGATAATTTTTATGGCTATTACATTTAGTAGCAATTTTGTATTCAACATAGTATAAGTAAATAGGCATTGTGCTTTTCTGAGGATTCGAAAAGAGTACGTTATTGCCTTGAGATAGTTACTGTGTGAATCAGACATGACACAGGAAGGGTGACTACAAGTCCTCAGAGATGGGCGGGTGAACATGATGTGTGGGGGTAGGTTGTAAATAACTTCTGCTCTTCAGGTGAATTAAGAGTGAGAGGGAGTGACATGGAGGGGCAGAGAGGGAGTAGCTGGAAAGCTAATTGAAAGCAGCAACTTTTGAGTAGGGCTAGAAGAGAGAAGTTTGTAAGGTTCGTGTTTTGAGGCAGAAGGACTTTATGAAGTGTGCATTGGGTCCATGTGGAGTTAAGGAAGGACAGAGCAGAATTCCGCCGCGTTCGCAAAACGCCTACCGAGCCTTCACAGACATTATACAGTGCCCTGGTTAGCCTTGTTAACTTTATTGAGTGTGCTTCGAGGACATGCAGACTTTCAAAGTATGTGAAAACCACTTTTAATAATTAATTGGCTTACTCTCTCCCACCTATTGTTTTATATGTAATAAAAGGCAACAGCTAGTCCTTGCCAAAGAAAACAGATACAATAATATTTAGGTTAGTGGGGTTTGAGATATGACAGGCTAAAAAGGATATCCCCAAAGATCTTGGAACTTAAATAATCCCCATTTTTTGTCCTGTCTTATTTCTCCCATGACTACCATAGGATGTGCTCTTAAACTAAATTTTCCCTGATCTAGTAAGTGGTTTTGGGAAGATCAGTCCATTTTTAGAGTGCTTCTATATGAACTAATTTATAACTGGAAGCATGTTTCAACTTTACTGTGTCAGGTACATGCTGAAATTTCCAAGTGATAAAATGACTCTTTCCTTAAGCAAAGCAGCCATCATCCACATTATCATCTACATCCCTGCACACATGGTGTGGCACAGGAAATGACACACCATTATCAGATGACTGTTAAGATGGATGCAGGGAAATGGCGAGGTTGCTGGCATGGCCTCAAAGACAGACATCCACAGATGTTCTGTAGTCACTTCAGTGCACGTAGTTCAAGTATGCCTGTTGTGTGCTTGGGGAAATTTTTGCTTAAACAGAGAACATTTAGGTTTGGAGGAGGTCATAAATATGTTTCCAAAGGGAGAAGGGAGGAGCAGCAAGCTTAGAGGGAAGGAAAGCCATGCGGGTTTTCAAGAGACCAAGAGGAGCAAAGCAGCAACAAAGAGTCAGACTTCATCTGCCTCTCACAGTAGGGAGGTGGCTAATGCGGTGTCACCTGCTGTTGTGGTCTTATGCAAAGCATAGCCTTATTAGACCTTAAAATGGGATCGAAAGGTGCCACTTCTTGAATTTGTCAAGAGGACACACCCTGTGCAGATGATAAATAATTGATGAATCAATTCAGAGGGAGGCCATGTGGAGGTTAGAGCATCAGAGGTGATCAAGCTCAGTATGGCTCAGAGAATCTTTACAAAAATGGTTACACCACAGGACTGTCATGAGATACTCAGCCAGATCAACATCAAAACTGGAATCATCCTGTGCTGGGAAACGCTGCTCAGGGCAGGAAAAAGGCTCTGGGCTGTGTGGTCTGCTCTCTGCTCTGCATGTTCTGCCTGTTGGTAAGACTCAACAACTTCCTCTCTTTAGGCAGTGTTTCAAAGTCATATGCTTTTCATGCTGCTGCACACACAACAGTCACTGAGGTCTTCCTGACTGATCAAGTGATGCAGTCACACTTATACTTAACTGCTGCTGTTTTAGAGTTAGACTTCGCTCCTCACAGCAGGTTATCTGTTTGGTCCCACTATCCTATTGACTGTGGCATTATTCCCGGTATCCAGAACTATCTATACTGCCCATGTTTGTCTGCAGGTTCAAGCAAAGCCCATGGAAAGGTGTCGTTCTGCAACATCAGTCTGTATTTCACAAGTGACTGTGCATGTTACCTGTGACACCTCTTGGTCATGCATCCACATCTGATGGTAGTAACTGGAAGAGACTAGAGACAGCAAAGTCAGAAAACCATAGATAGCAAGTGCTTATGTATTTTTTACCGTGTGTTATTATCAAGAACTAGGAAGAGGAAGACACAGTGACACAACAGTTAACAGGGGCCTAAAGCATTACTCTTGTTTGCTGATAGAGGTGACTCATTTCTCACCTACACAAAGGAAAATTATAGATGAATCTGTCATAGGAAGAACTTTTGCCATTTTTAAGACGCAGGTCCGAGCAGTTGCACCTGTTGACACACAGTTCTGTGGTATTAATAGTCTCAGCGTGCAGTGTGGTCCTTGTTTTGTCAGAGACTGTCACAGCTACCCAGAACACTGTGAGAAGTACAGAAGTTCAGCAGCCAGGGTCAGGACCTCTGAAAGGTGGTGTGGAGATCACTGCAGAGAATTTAAAAGGTGAGCTACCAAATGAAAAGTACAGAAACGCACTGTGCACCAAGCTACACTGTGTACAAACAGAGTATGTGTTGTGCAGAGTAAAGGCAGAAAATGTTGAGTTCTTCTTCCAACCAACACTTGTTGCATTATCGTGGTGCATAAAATAATGGGGAAGAAGCATATGTACAGTAGTGAGGCAAGAATAATAAAATTCATATTTAAATGCCAAACCAATGTAAAATGCATAAATGCAACAATGGGATCTAGTGATAAATTTAAAAGATTACAGAAGTTACTAAGTTACAGAAAAGAAGAATACGGCAGTTCATCCTTTTCCCTCACTTGGCAAGAATGAGGGAATGGGACTTGCTTTTATAGCAGGCCGCTGCTTGATCTGCAGTATCTGGAGGCACATTCACCATAGGTAAAATATTATTCCAATACTCCATCTGTCCAGTTGGTACTGGATGCCAGTGCAGTACCGGCCACAGAGAGGGACAAAGTCTTACCTCACATCTGTAGTCTGTTACTATCCTCTCTTCTGATCTTCTTCCAAACCAGTGCCAGGGTGTGCTGGCAGTGCTCCTGTGGACTCGGCAACGGAGAACAGAGACCACACCCTTGCCATGAGTATTATTGTACCTCTCTGACAGCACTCTAGCATCAGCCCAGATGTGTAAGGATAGAAAGGACTAGTAAATTATTAAATTTAAAAGACCCAGGGTTTGGAAAAGTGCTTCTAATATGCTAACAACATCTTTAAAGCTGAGATCTAATTTTTGACTTCGTAGTTGGCTAAGGACAAATTTTGTGTCCTACTAGCAAAGGAATTTCACTGCGTTTCTCACAGGCATGTTATATTTTACTGACTTAAAATGATTTATGACCAAGTAAAACTTGTTACTAGTAGAAACTATGCAGGAGGGAGTGGAGAAGTACAGATTGTTAAAAAATAATCCAGAGGAAGGTGTATTAGCAGGTTCAGATGAGGTCAGATGTGCACTGTCAGTGCTCTAACAGTTTACAGAATTCTTACATTTACACGCCTAGGAGAACAACATTCTATAGGATCAATGGGAAATTGAAACTCACTTCTGTTCTTCAGAGCTGTAAGAGAACTGTTTTGAGCAATATAACTTTGGGAGTAATTTTCACATTTGGAGAAAAAGGAAGGAACATGGGCAGGTCTCATTTTAAAACAAATCTGAAGGTTTAAAGTTTACTAAAATAACAATTTTATTGAACATGCATAGTCCAAATCTTACTCTATTCCACACAAAACCCTCTAGAAAGTCTCTTGATGAGATTTTGTTTGGGATTAGGAATTATCCTTCCTTGGAGCAGGAGAATGCTGTAAATCTTCCATGTCATTCTTGTATGATTCTGTGCTGGAAAATGCTTTGATGCTTTTTAAAAGGAAATGGCATCTACAGAGAGTTTTCAGATGCACTCAAACTCCAAAAGTTGATATGAATTACCTGATAATTGTCTGAAATGAATGCAGCTATAAATAAAATTACTCTCTGCAGTCTCACGTGCTTGCATGATCAGATCTTGGAATTCTGAGGTTTTGAATGAGAAGTGCCATCTTCCTTTATGTAATTAAACATTGCTGCTACAATGAAACCTGTACACTTACATGTTCATGTAGCACTAAGTATAATATTTCAACAGTATAAAATTGCATACCCTACTGTTTCAAAAACAGTCTTAGAGCTCAGGAACACCAGTGTGCTGGGGATGTGATACCTAATCTGAATTTATTTTTGGTAGTAGGTAGTTGATATAAAGTGTTAGTGTAATAACTGAGCAGTGGTTTGAAGCACCTTAAAAAGGAAATATATTTTGAAGTTGAAACTGTCGGCTAACTTGCATTTTCCAAGGTTGATATATTTAAAGAGGTATTTCATTGTAATACAATATTTCAAATTCTAAGTAGTCTTTTTTAGAAGGGATGTGTAACAATGTCAAATGTTGCAGCTGATAGCGTAGCCTTAGCCTGCACAACAGATTTGTAAGAGCAGAATTCTTTGTCCTCTTGCTCTTGCTGGAGCGTCAGTTTGAAGAGTAACACATCTGTAATAGAGTCAGGTTGCTTTTTTACCAGCAGCTGATGGTGACACTCTTAAGAAAGGGCCGAATTCATACCTACAAACACATTTGTCAACAAAATATGAGCATGCAAGACAACAGTTCAGTCACATTTCACTTTCATTTTTTTTCTCTTTTGTGCTAGGGAGTAACTTTCAAGTGTCAGCTCTTTCAGCTGAGAGTCAGCCTTTTTATAATTTGCTGCAGCATGTCAGCCCCCTTAGAATTACCATATGTTAGCTGTTTACCATGTTGACTGAAAGCATGCGCGTTGAGCTGCTCCCCTTTGCCCCACCTGTTTTGCTCCTGGTGACAGCCAGGTGCTTATTTTAGCTGACAATTCAGCCACTGTCAGGAATGCCCCAGGTGTATTTGCTGTGGCTGTGCAGAGTCTGGGAAGGTCAGTCAGTCACAGAGCCAGGCAGCGGGAGGAATGAGGCTGGGTGGTGGATGTGCTTGGCAGGCTGGCTAGTGAGCAGGAAGACTTACAGGTCTAATCCCTTCCTTCCTTGTCTGAATATTTAGGCAACCAGGAGACAATTACACTGTAGGTTGTGTGATCTCTGTGGGAATTTGCTTCTGAGAAGTCCTGGCTACGGAAGCAGGAGAATCTGTTTATCCTAATGACTGCCTGAGTTTTTGACTAATGCTACTGCTATAGGATGTTATCACCCAGCAGATACTTGAAATACTGTAATAACCCTAATTTTCTCTGTCCTCACTCTCAAAAAGAAGAATGACAAAGGGCTTTATTCATGGCAAACCGTGTGTTAATAATGGTAACGTGCCAGTGTGTGTCTGGTTTTGGACTGTATCCTGTGGCTGGTTCCTGACTGTGAACCGGAGCTTTTGCTGGCATTCTTCTGTGTCTGACATTCAATTTGGACCTGTACTGCAGAGGGAAACAGTAGTGAGCTAGTAACGGAGTGCCAGATAGTAAGAGGATGACAAGTCTTTTCCAGTCTTGTGTGAATGCTATTGAATGAGCAGTCAGTGTGCTAGGGGCCAGTGAGCCAACAAATATGTTCAGCGTTCCCAGAAAATAGTCTTCAGAATAGTAGGAGGTGTGATTATGAAGGGGAAGCATTTGAAAGCTATAGATAGTGGAGTTAGGCAGGAGAAGCGAGCTGGCAGGAAGGCGTTTTGAAGCGAAATGGGGCTCTGTGAAAGCCTTTCCCACAGCAGCTCTGCCCATCCAGCCTGCACATCCCACTAGTGTGGAGCTGATGGGGGCAGGAGACTGCCAGCACACTTCCCTGTGGGAAAAGACGAATGAAGGTTATAGGGAAGTGTCATGGACACATGCACATGGCATAGATACAAAGGAGTCTGAGCAAGGGGCATCTCTGCCAGGACTGCAGCTGTAGCAGTGACCAGGGCTGACTGTGTGTATTTCAGCTGCTTTCACCAATTCTCTGCATACGGTGAAAGTGAGTTCTCTAAAGCTGAATCGTCTGATCTCTAAAGCCGAATTGTCTGACAATCTCTCCTTTTATACTTAGCTGTATTATTTACCAATTTTGAAGATGGTTCAGTAGGGGATAACTAGTGTTCTGAGACCATGATGGGTCTAGTCAGCTTTCCAGAGTACAGAAATTATTGTGCGAATAGAGGTGAATGTGACGGACAGGCCGGTGGCTGCTCTCTCTAACCTGAGCATGGGTTTTCTCATGTTTATGTGCACACTTCTTCTCTGTGATTAGCCTCAATGGAAATGCCATCGCCAGGGTCCTGCTGGCAGCAGCAACTTAATAGACAAAATGGAGGGGGTTAGGTGTTCTTCTGTCTTTTTCATTTTTCATTAAATAAGGCAAAATACACAATAAGTGAAGTCTGATTTGCACGGAAATTTGTATGCACGTATAATAGATCAGAATGTTAATGTGGGAAATTACTTTCTTTCAACTCAGTGGCCTGAATGTTTGATTTTTAGAATTATTTGCTTCTTTGTAACTTTCAGTAAGTTTCTGTTGCAAAACAGTGCATCTAAATTCCTTGAGAAATACTCAAGCACTTGTGGCCTAGTAGATAAGGATGTTGTTGCCTTCTTTTGGGAAGTATTTTTTATTAAAATCCATTGGCAGCTTTTCGATAAATTCCTCTTTTCTTCCTCTGTCGAATGTATTATTACAAGGATAACAATGAATGCTGTCATTAAGAAATACCATGCATTTAATAGCCATAATTTAAAACTTTTATTCCATAGGCAAATGTCTCTGTGTGTCTGTGTGTGTAAAAGCCAGTTTTCATTAGATTTTGAATGCAGCTAAGTCTTGGAATGAACTAGCAAATATCCTTTGTTTAAACTTAACAATGATTGTATTTGATATTTTCAGAATTAATTTTTATAGCAGTTTTCATTATATCGCTGTTGTGTTCTGGGTACAATAGGGCAGCTTACTTGCAGCTGAATTAAATCTGTGGTTTAATAGCAGTTTGACTTGCCTAGGCAATAAACTATCTCCCACAAATGGAGGTGCTATCAAGGTAAAACATGTTAAGTTAATTCTGTAACAAATCCCTGTGTTGCTGATGGAAAATATTTCAGAAGAATTACTCCCTGCTATGCGTGGAGGCTTCATGAATTTCAGGATAATGGAGATAACACTCTCCAAGGGGTCTGCTGAAATACACCCTTTCCCGAAGCACTGTCTGAATTCTTCTTGGAAGTATTTGTGGATCAGAAACTGGCTATGGCCTAACTACACTTTCATTTGCTCTGCTTTAACAAAAGGTGTAATTTTAAGCTGACTTTCGGAATTCCGTGAAAAATCCTGTGTGGATACACTTAATTCAGTTAAACCTAGCTAATACAAATTTAATATGCATGGCTAATTTATAGATACAAGCTAAGCTAACAGAGTAAGTTTTTAACTGTTTACATAAATCAGTTTTTAAACAGACAAGGAAAAACTTTCATATAGTACAAGATTGAGAAGATTGGGACTGTTTACCTTGGAGAGGAAATGAATCAGAAGTGAGATGATAAAAGGTTACAGACAACGAAGGTGTAGGCTTTACAGAGTAAGAAATGCTGTTCTACTATCAGGGAAGAACAAGGAACATTCGATGAAGGTTAAAAGTGGCAAAGTCAAAAGTTAGTCCGAAGAAATGCTCTGCCATGCCGGGAACTCGTTGCTGGTGGAAATCGAAGTCGCCGGATAATTCTGAGGGCAAGAGTTTAACAGGGTATGCTTAGGGACGTGGTTTAAGGGTTGATTTGGCAATGTTAACTGTTGGACTCCATGATCTTAGATGTCTTTTCCAACCTAAATGATTCTATGATTCTATCCAATTGCAATGGTAGGGATTAAAAAATTAAAAAGAATGGTGGAAAAGGTAAATGCCTGTTTGTTTGAAGCAGCTCTGTTATCGATGAGGTCAATTTTTCCCCATATGTAGCTGCTTGTGCAATCTCTTCATTGCAGTATTGTGTCTGGGTACATCTCCTGTAGCAATTTCTCATTGCTGTACAGATTACCACAATTGTGTCCATTTCCTTCCAAAATCTCATCATGTCTGCTTATTCCTTAAAAGCCACAGCAGACTCTTTCGTGGTCTCATCAGGAATTTGAATCACTGCATTTCAGTGTTTCTAAAGAGCAAATGCCACAAATTTGTCTCTAAAGGTGACTGTCTCTCCCACACACATGGATAATAGCAAGTACCTTTGTCTGGTTACCAGAGTATGACATAGGGCAAGCTTGGAAAACTTCCAGTGCTGCACAGTGCTTGGTTCTTGGGATTGGAAGTGCATCATAGGACAAGGTGGTTTGTTCATGGTTGTAGCTGCTAATCAGACAAACTGGGATGACAGAGCTCTCCAGAGGACTCCTGGCTAATATCACAGTCTAATGGAAGGACCCCTGTAAATTGCCACAGAGAAGCAATGCAGACAGAGCAGGAAAATGAAGATGACCTGTTCTCACCCGCTGCCACACCCTGGTGACTCCGGTCTCTTAGACACCTCTTGAACACACTTCCTAGAGCCTAAAGGGGACTGTATTTTACTGAGCAAACAGAAGAGCCTAGAATCAGGCTTTTGAGTTGGATTTGTGGAGACCATGGGAAAGACTGCAGTGCAGAGTTAACCAGCATTTCTGGATTGGTCCCCGTTCGGCCTGCTGAGCTGTGTGAGAGGTCTGGAGAGTGACATCTTTTTCATGTGGGTTCCAGTCTTTTTGTTGCTTACTGCTCTGCAGAAGACACTGAATGTTTCTGCTGCCTCTTGGCTCTCCTTAATAAGCAGCTCCTGCTTTTTATCTTTGGAAGCAGCCTAATCATCTCCCCTGGTAGTTAGAGAGGTTGTTCTGGGACCTAAGTGCTAGCTGAGTCTTCTGTGTTGCTGGTGCAGACTGAACATCGTGGCAGCCCAGGAATGAGTGCACTGTGCTATTTCTTTTGTCTCACGTGCTCAGCTAACCCTGCCAGGTTTTTTGATCCACACACGAGTTCTCTCACTTTTTCCTGTTTATGATAGAATGAGGTCACAAGTTAGGTCTGAGGCCATTTAATCATTCACTTTGTCTCTATCACTTACCCTCATTTCCCGCCATCCTTAGTCATGCCTACAGTATCAGTAGACTAATTGTACTATGGTGGAAAGACCTGACATGCAAATCTGCCATTGCTCATTATTGTGGCCTGCTTTGTGCGCCAAGTCTTCTGACTGTCTCTCAAACTGTGTACTCCACCGAGTCACAGGCTGGTGACAATGACCCAGTTATACTTAAAGTCTGAGAAGTTCCCTCTATTTTTCTCCCCCATCCCCTTTTTTTTCTTGGTTTCATTTGGTTTTTTTTGTTTGTAATTATTCTATTTTTCTTCATTAATGTAAGTGAGGGCTAGGCATTGAACAAAGAGAGCAAAGATTAACTTTTTGCCTACTACGTTCTTCTCCTCCTTTACATTTCTTCTAGTCCCTCTTTGTGGATCTCTGAGGATGCAGCTTCTTCAGATCCAGCAGACTGGAGGGAGAGTTGATGGGTCAGTGAGGGAGGTGAGCTGGTTAAAAGAATTTTTCAAAAATATTACATTAGAAGAATTTCAGATTTGATCTTATTTCAGTAACTCAGAGACAGGTTCTCACAGTCAGATATGGATTCATGGCAAGCTGAACAGGAGACTATCACATGAAGATATTCCTTGCAGGAAAGTCTGGCACCCTTGCTCTTTGGCACTTGGTGTGGAGCTAAGACTTTCAGAACCGTGTAAGTCCCAGCAGTAAATGGTGCTTACCTCCTAGGTCCTCAGGAAAAAGCCTAGAGATTTCAAAAGGTCAGATAGCTCTGGAGAGGCAACAGAAGCAAAGGTGTGAAAGCTCTGGTTTCACAGTCCATGGCAGTGTGGCTGCCAGGAGAGTGCTCAGCCTTCCTGGAGCCCTTGCCCTGGGAGGCGTGACAGCTGCTTGGAGTAAATGACATGTTCCTCAGGCTCATGGCTATTGCTGACATCAGTACCAGTTTCCCTCAGGCTCAGAGAAGTGGTGGGGATCACCTCCCTCCCAAAGCAGAAGCCTGCAGAGTGTCCCAGCCATATGGCATTGGCAGCTTTAAAAATTTTATTCCATTTGCTAAAATACTGCTTCAATCTAAAGGAAGATGAAAGCAAATAGAAAGTAATTCCTGGTGAACATGAACTGCTTTCTTCTGGCTGGCTCCAAAGGGGAGCCTGAGAACAGCTTGCCAGCTGCACTGGGGAGCAACTTCTCCCATTAAAGGGATACAGCAATGCATTTCTCTTCCCAGCTGGCATTCACTGCAGCTCATGTTTATGGCACTTCCCAGTGGAAGCAGAGCTCTCCAGAGGACTCCTGGCTAATAACACAATCTAATGGAAGCGCCCCTGTGCTGAGTGATGCTGAGGATGGAAGCATGAGCCTTTCAGCTTGCACTGAAAAGTCAGGCCCTGTAAGTAAAAGCTGTAATGATTCATTTCCTTCGTGGATGGACTGTAGAGAGGCATGTGTAACATACAGTTACAGCTAGGACGATAGTAAAACCAATATAAAACAAAACCGTGCCAGTAAAAGGAACACTAAAAAAAATGTCAGTGAAGAAATAAAGCAAAGGTGACACATGGCTCGTTCTACAACCAGGAAGTGTTTATCAGTCTTTCTCATGGGAATATCAGGTTGTGATTCTGAGAGAAGTAACATTAATACTAAAATAGAGTTTTGTGCCTGTTTACAAATACAGGGTTTAGGAGGGTGGTAGTTTTAGAAAAGCTTTTTTCTGGTGCTTACTATGGCTCCTTTTGAAATATTGTTTGCATGCTAAAATATACTGCAAGTATGAGTCTATGTCTTGTATTTAGGTCTAATGTTACAATGACTGTAAAATAACCCATTTAGAATAATATGTAATCGAACTCCATTAATATTGTTTTGTAGCCTAAAATTTCTGCTGTAGTGAGGTTATTTTTATGTAAATAGAGAAGTTTGGATTGTAAAGTAAACAATTTCCATTCTGTATTCAGCAAATGAACTATATTTCTTTTTGACACTTTTGCAAAACGTGTTACACAGGATTAGTAAAAAAATCACTCACTGGAGCTTTTATATTTAATTTCACATGGCTGTGCTGACTGAAAGAGGTACTACTATGTTAGAAATACAATATTTTCTTTGTTTGGAGAGAGGGATGTTACCTATGACTTGCTTACTTGTGGTTATTGGTTGTTATGGGAAATGCCAACATTTTGGAGCTGAAATTAATAAAGTTGAGATACATTAAGCAGAAAAAAAAATATAAAATGTGTTCCTATGAAAATCCTGTTGTAGGTCATTGTATAGTTACGTGTCATTGTTTAGCTACTGAAATGTGAAGTAGTTGGAAAATGCCTAAGTTTTCTGACTCCCTAGGATCCTAATAATCATACTTCTGGTACAAACACTGCATGCAATGGTCTTACCAAGCCAGTCTGCTGCTGATGTGATACTGGTACCATCAAATTGGAGGCCATACTAAATGTGGTTAGCTGCTGTCACAGTAAATTTAACCCTCATCCATTAGGGAAGCAGTCCAGGTGAAAGGTCACTTCCAACATCAAAATGGCCATTTAATGCTTTTATTTCCTCTAATTGGAAATGATAATCAATGAGAATAATTCATAAAACTTGTCCAGAGTAGTGTTTCTCTACTTAAAATGACATCTTCTGCCTAAGGCACTGTAATTGCAATCAGGTTGATGCCATATGATCATAATGGGATTCAGAACTTAATGATGTGTATGGTTAACCTGTTTGCAGTACTTGGCAAATAGACCTAAGCATGTTTTTTCTCTGATAGGAGCTTCATTGCGTTTGACCTTTTGTCATCCAAGGATGTGTGTAAAGTATTCCCTTCTCTGGAATTAGATGTTTGAGTGAAACATTTCATGGGCCTGCTTAACTATTCATCTGCGCTACAATAGCAATTAATGTCTGTGTAAGTAAACCTTCTGTTTTAAAGGTCATTAATTTTCTTTACATGATACAGCTCAGAGATCCTGCCACTAAAATAATTGGGAGCTAGAGGTACTGATTTATGAGGGAGGATTAAAAATACTAAAAATCTAAAGATTAGCTAAGTGGTTACTAGGAAAAGTTGTGACATAAGTCTTCTCTTGGTGGTTTTGTTTGTATTGTGTATTTGGCTGAAGGATTTTGGCTTTTGTTTCAGGAAAGTCAGACTAGATGTTCTAGTCACCCTTTCTGGTCTTAAAGTCCATACATCCTATTTGCCTACTTCTTTAAAATCTGAGGAGAAACATGGTTTTTCTTTTCGTGGAGAAATATTTTACCCTACAGACAAACCAAGGAGGCCAGTTGTGCAGTAAGACTTGAGGATGTGAAGAACTTTTGGGTGGTGATGCAGCTCCAGTATGACACCTGTTTCCACCACATTGTTTTTCCGGGTCAGAGTGGACTCTGTGACAGGCAGTGCTTGTTCCACGCAGAGGCTGCTTTGCAGTGGTGTCACATCACAGTGTTAAGAGTCCACTCTTGGCTCTGATGGAAAATATTCTTAGTCCTGGCTCTCCTTTACATCAGTTCCAACTCACATGTATGGGAGTTACTCTGGTTTTACAGCTGTAATAGGGATAGGCTGCATCTCATTAACTTTATGAAGATTATGCTAAGGTGAAAAAGGGTTTGTATGGCAGAAGCTTTTCTCACTGATGAGGTTGATTCAACAGTAATTCCTCATATGGATCTGTTTTGGATTTGGCTGCTTCAGTTGGCAGCACAATTAGTTCTGTAGCATCTGGAAAATGGCTGTGCATCATACATTACCATTATAAGAATACTTATTGCAGTATATTATTTATCTGTAGCAGTGCCCACTCTTTATTGGGGTTTTCCAAAATGTAAGAATATATTTACTCTGAAGTAATCACAACCTAAATAAACACTAACTTACCAAAATTTAGAAATTAACCATTATTGCCAACTAGATCCATAGAGAATATTTGATGGCATGGCTCAGAGTACATCAATTAAGAATTGCTGATGAAAATCCAACACAGTAAGTAACAAATTAATGGATGGGCAAGCAGTGGAGCTTCTTGCAATATTTCAGTGTTATAAAGCTCCATTTCTAAATTAGGAGAGTGTGCATTACCAGACTTTCAACTTGTTACTGATCCAAAAATGAATGTTGCGCATTAAACGCTATGGGACAGTGTCATCTTTGTGGGGAAACCACGTGATGAACTGTGCAGGAGAAAGCACTGTTTTCTTTGGCAATTAAAAAATAGGTATCTGTTTGAGCCTGCGCAGAAGCTGAAGTGCGAGGGAAGCAGAGGGAAACTGGTCACAAGCAAAGGAGAATAAATGGAGCTGGACCTCAATGCAGATGGAGTGAGGACTCCAATGCCTGACTTCTATGCCACAGTAGTTAATAATTTTGCATCATATTTTTGTAAAAACTGATCAGCACTCTGAAGCGTGATAAATAAATTCACAAAGAAAATGGAGCTGAAGAATTCTGTTAAACAACATTCTGCAGTATACATACTCACTCTTTTTTAGCAGAGCAGTTTAAAGCATCACATGAAGCACATCTCCTGTAGGATTTGTTTTAGTTTTCTGTTAGATATTTCTGTGAATGAGTTTAAGTTCTCTTCCCCTTAAGACTTCTGTTGACTGGCAGAAACCATCTGGTTAGATATTTTTATGCCTGTTTAATTGATAATCGAGTCCTGTTGAGAAAATCTGACTTGCCTGTTAGTAAACACTATTTCCCCATTAAACTCTGAAGTCTAGAGTACAGAGAGAAACACATTCCGGACCTGTAATAAAACTGACAACCTTTACCTTCTGCTGGTATCTGTAAGTACATCATCTTTAATCATGGTCTAATTGAGGCTTTGGTATTAGAAAGGAAGAGGAGACTGTAAGAGCCTGAAGGGACAGTTCATCTAAAAATGCCAGGAAAAATTCCAGGGCTTCCTAGCACACAGAGCAAAATGAGTTATGTTCACCTGTCGGGAAAGGAAATTCAGCAGTTACGGTAGACTTTGCAGTTCAAGTCATGAAACAGGATCCCAGTGATGAGTATGGCTTAGGACTGATGAATGATTTATGAATGACTTTTGCTTTTTAGCTTCTGGAGGAATCTTCTTTTCAAGACTTTTCTTATGCTCTGCCCACCACCTTTCCGTAAAGGGAAATTTTCAAGTATGACAAACTACCTTGATGATTAGAACTGAAAGTTTAGGGAAAAAAAAACCCTAAATACTGTAAAAGTAGGAATTTAATCATGAGAGTGAGCAGGAATGTGCCTAAGGCTTTTCTTTTTCTTTTTTTTCCCCTACATCTGCATATCTCTAAAGGGTGTGTACCGTGGAAAACTTACTGCTCTCTCCTAAATGCCCTGTATTCTTGTCTTCCCAGCCTGCTCCAGGTCTAACTGATGATAGCAGTAGTGCTTTCTACTGGATAAATACCACTCTCCAAGTCTTATTCACAGTATATTGGGCAGTAATTAAATTCAGATGAAAAGTAGGGGAAAGACAAGTTTTTCTTCTGCAGCGGGCATGCCCCAGGAGTTGTAGATTGTGAGGTGTCAGGGATTTGAACTCACCAGTGGCTGGTCACAGCTGTCTATTGCTGTCATGCTAGTAAAGAAGACTTTTTAATTTGCAGACTCACAATTTTTTGTTAATAGCTTTTGCAGGCGGCCATTGCCTTCTCTCTACCACAGAAGGTAACTAAACCACATAAAAGGCCATAAAGTAATCAGGGAGCCTGCATCTAACCTGGAAAAGTTGTAAGAATCTGAAAGAGGGGGAATGATAGATGGTGCATGGCTGGGCGGTTGAATAAACTTGACCCAGGAAATTGACAAGCAATTAAAAGAAGGATCTGTGATCTAGTCCATGGTCAGTGCAATTGCCCTGCAAATGCATCCCTACACAGAAGTGTGCATGAGGAAATCCTTGCAACTGTAAGCAAAATCCAAATGATTCTCTGTGTTATTTTGTTTGAGACAGGGGGTTCCTTGTACCTGCATGTGAGCTACGTGGCAGATTTCCCTCTCCCTGTCTGGGAGCTGCAATAAGTAATCACACAGCTTCTGGTTGTTCTGCTGCAATCACCAAGGTTTAGATTGCAGTTAAGCATTATCCTCGCAAGGCTTAATGTTGAAAGACAGGTATTTCCAACCGCTGCAGCACAAGCACCGACATTCCTGTTTGAAATGGATTATGTTTGTGTGTGTAAGAATTTTATTTATGGCTGTTGTCTGAAGTGTTGCATCTTCTGCTCTGTCTTCACAACGGCGGCATTTGTGTTTGTTTCAGGGCAGAGGGGTATATTTGTAAGGATGAGAATGGCTTCGTTGGCTTTGGTTGTATGGAAGTTTTTGTAAAGCACAGCTAAGGTTTGAATTTAGAGTGTAGTAGTGTGCCAAATGGATGATTCTGCCCCAAGACTGACTCTGTAGTTCAGATTAGGTGAAAAACAGGGTCTTAGCGCAGAGTAAAAAAGCCCAGGTGAGAGTTAATGTAGAATACCTACCAATTGCTCCTTTCCCAACTAGACAAACCCTAGAAAAATTTACTCTTTTGCCGTCAGCCAACAGAGACTCTCTTTCCTTGGATTCCTCTTTATATTACAGACTCTTTGTAAATATTGCCTTTGGCTTTAAATGCAACGTTTAATAGTCTTCGTATTTTTATTTTAATGTAAATGGACACCTTCCTGTAGCTTAAATGGAACCAGTTATGATGCTGGCTTGTTGCTTGCTTTGTGTAGGGAATTTGGTATGAAACTTTTTCCTCATTGTGGTTTCTTTCTTTAATATTGGAATTTATTTTATTTTATTTTAAAGTCAGTGAGCATGGAGCAGAATATGTTCTCTTGAAACGGTGCTGGACTTTTCCCCCCGCCTTCATGATTTCTGTCCCAGTTTGGCCCACTGCATAACAAAAACAAGCTCGAAGGATGTTGCAAATTACATTGGCATGTGTGCTCCCTTGAGAGGTAATGTGCTGCTTCATCCAAGTCCCAGGGTACCCTGACACCCATCTGCCAGGGAACTCCTCATCTGCCTAATGTGGGATTAGATGCTGTATGAAGCACTTGCTTTTTTTTCCTTTTAAATACATTTTCTGCATACTAAATATCCCTTTCTACACCCACATAGCTTACCTCTTTCATGTTGTTTTATAATAAGTATCCGTTATTAGCATAATAACTGCTCAAAGTGACATCTTACATTGTATTGTCAAAGATCCATGTATTAATATTTCCATAGTTCTGATGCTATGATACACTGTAGTACTGTAATTTTACCAGAGATTATTATTTTTATGTCAAAGATCTGCCTATTCCATTTACATACCATACAGTGACACCAAAGCTACTGATAGTGGGCTGTTGTGAAGGTTCTGTAAAGCAATGTGTCAAAAAAAGTATGTAAAAGCATAGCAAACCTCGGAGTGCTTTGATTGCTTCTTGAATTGCTTGAAAAAGGAGAATGAGGAAATTCATTCATGCAACATTCCCCAGTTCTGTATAGATTTGTTTATTTTAAAATTGTTTAGGCCTGTCTTATATCCTTTCTTCTAAGCAATGTGAGTTGGCAAAGGCCAGCATGCCACTCTTAACTGTATTTTATTGCTTATCAAAAAGCCTTTGTGCAAAGATTAACTGTGTTTGCTCTCTGTTTGCTATTATTGCCCCCCCACTGTTCAGTAAGTACCCCAAGCAGTTTTTGATAAGATGACAGAAAGGTTGTCTGGTTTCATTGTTGCTCCTCTCAGAATCTCTTGTATCCTCTGGCGAAATGTTATCTTGTACTTTGTTACAGTAATAGTCCTCAGTGATTCAAAACAGTATTCTTTTGTCTCCTGCCCTAACAATGCACGTATGGGAGAGCGTTTGTTCTCTTTCACCAGCACTGCTGCTGCTAACAAAAGCCACGCTGGATCAGAAGAGCAGCTGTCTTTACACCCAGTATCAATAGATCGCCCTCCTCCTCCTGCATGATGATAAGCGGACGGGGGGCAGCAAATGAGCAAAATCATTTTGACTTTTTCCTTGCTCTGTAGGCTACAGACTTCCTTTTCCCTCTCTGCTGCAAGGCATGTTTCAGTGAGTGGTTAGAGACGATAACAGTGTGGTGCTCGAGCATCTGTGTGCTGTTGTGAGGTGTCCTTCTTGAGCTGCCCCAGTTCTCAGGCAGAGTCTGTAAAATAATTTAAAAAATACTCACTTGAGATGAGGATTTTCTTTGAGGTGGGTAGAACTGCTAAATTCATACTCTCTGTTTACACATAAAATTTTGAATCTAAGGGAAGTTTTTCATCAAGCTATCATTGACAGCTTCTTGAAAATTATCTGAATGTGATTCAATGTATAATGAATGCTGAATCAGTGGATAATGCTGTTTTAGCCCTCTGCTTCTTTTGGCGTAGCAGGAAAGGGGGTTTGGGAGAGGAGTTTCTACTGTGATTCTTTTTATTATTATTATTTTTTGGTAAACTTGGAAGAAAGCATTTTACAGATATCATTTGTGGGTAACAGATGATCTCATCCCAAAGTAACCCCACTTTATCTTGAGGTTTTTTAAAAAAACCCAGAAGATGGGAAGGGAAGAGAAGTAGGAAGGAAACAATGCTCGTTGAAACCCCACCGCTGGATATCTCAGAGACTTGGTTCGGGTTGTGTTTGGCATTGACCCAGATCTTGACGTCATGCAAAACCACCTCTGACCCTGCTTTGGGAATGCTCACTAAAGAGCTATAGGTTCTCCTGGGCTGTTCTGTTATCCTGAAGCTTTTCTGTCATGAAAACAATAATGCTAATAGTCATAAAGCCAGAAAGATAGTGAGAGTGACTTGGAAGGGTTCTCATCTTTGCTCCCATGATTGTTCTGTATAAAGTGATGCAAACCCAGTTAGAAATGCTGAAGAAAAATCTGCTTCAGAATAGCTTTCAACTTAATGATTGCGTCTGTCTCCTCAGAAATGAAAGTGCTGGGTTAATGTTACTTCCCTACCTAAGAGCTTAAAATGAGGACTCTGTCTCTGTTTGTTGTAAGTACTAACACCTCATAAACATGTGATTGCCACTGTAGAAATAACTTGTGAAGAGTGTATTTCAAGGTCTTTTAATATTTGAGTGGGTGTTGGTTGTTTCACTGAGCCATAGTTATTTGCCAAATACTACTTGAATTTCTCATGAGCAATATTAAGATCACAGTGAATACAAAAGGCATGCAGTAAAATCAATGTCCCCATCCTCTAAGCAGACTTTGACCCAGCCCTGATTGCAGTCTTTGCTAAAAGAGAAAAAAATTAGAAATGGTATTTTGGTGCACTGCAGCACCTACACAAGAATTTGTCTTTCCATCCTCTGATCCACCAGGGATGGCAGGTTCTTTTTATAAGGAGTACACAATTCAAAGAAATGAAATCCTAAAAAAAAGAGAGGAATCAGTACATTCTGTAGTTATTGGAGTGTATTTAGAGCCTGTTCAGTTAAATTATTTACAGCTTTAAATATTTGGGTGTGATTTCAATCTGTATGGAATCTGTTATTCATTTCAAAGAGTCAATGCAAAGTACAGTATTTTCTGTACTTATTTCCATTTGACTAATGAGACTTCTTGTGATATTTAGCTGTGCAACGATACACTACAAGATAGGAAGAGACTGTGTTCATGAAGACTGGAGGGACCCCCCAGACAGGCAGTTTCTCTAAAATACCTATTGGTCCTTTCATATCTCTGATGAGAACATAATGTGCATTTATGATGAAAATTACAACTTCTGTACATCTGCAGTAACTCTAGCAAACTGCCCTGTTGAGAGTGGCTTGTTCCACAGAATTAAAATGTAAATGAGATCATTTGTTTCTAATAGAATAGGTGTTGTGCACCATAATTCTCACAGTACCTGGCTGAACTCTTTCTTATACAGATACAACTCTTAACTGATTTCTGCAGAAAGTTTGCTGGAGCCTGATGGAGCAGGACCATGCGTGGAAGTGTTCTTGTCCTGACTTATCTGTTGGTGAATACTGACTCACCAATTAATTTCAAAGACAAGCAAACAAACACCTTCATATTTTGTTTCCCTGTTCAATAATAAATTCAAAGGGGTAGGCTGGGTCAGTGGTAGGTAGGCTAGGACTGTGATACTGATGCTGGTTGTGTTTATTAAGATGACATTATGGTGTCAATTTATGTTTTGCCTTTAACATTCTAAAGTGGTTGGAAACAGTGGGTTACTGTGTTCTGTTGATGGAAGTCTGAGTGGCTTCGGGGAAAACTGCTTCCCTCTTTCTCATCTGTTTAGGTAACCGATTTATTTGTTTGGGATTCTGGACTTGGAATTGATTTTGTTTATGTGCTTTAAGCTCCTGTGAGGCAGTGACAAACATTGCTGATGTCTCAGTAACTCTGCAGATCTGATTATCTGAAGTAATTGCATTATGTGACCTCTCACTTTCCAAATCTTGAATGTTGTTACCTGTTTTAAGACAGTCTCTAAAAGCAACTCTGAAAGGAGACTGAATTGCCCCCAAAGTGAAGCTCTGTAAGAATTTGAGGAAGGGGGAAAATCCTAGTTTTCTTTTCCGCTAAATGTTTCTATGTCCATCTTCATTATACTAGCTAAAACGAGAATGAGGTAAAAAGGCTCTGCAAACTCTTTCCAACTAGCTTTGTGAAACTGTATTTTGTGTGCTGCTTAAAACTGTACCAGAACAAGCTAAAAAGCTGTGGAGATCATCTAGTCCCAGGTTTACTGAAAAATACAGTTTAATGAGAATTTTTGCTTTAATAATAAATAAGGCTCTATTCCTTGAGTCACAGACTAATCAAGTGGCGTTTCCAATAGTACTGCTCCTTTGGGCTTCTGATGATTAGGAGCTTCAGTTAATGTGAAAGGGTGTGCTGCATCCTCAGATACTCGACTGCTGTGAAATACAGAAGTGGGATATCTGGCTTTTGGCAGTGTTAATCACCTGTGCTTGAAGGCCATTTGTGCATGGATTAATGAAGCAGGAGCCAGGGCAGAATTGGATCATGAAAATACTTAGATCTAATTATCTATTTATTAATTCATGCTTTTATTGACTATTACAAGACTTGATTACACATATGGGCAGCTAGGATCAGAACCTAAACTTGCTGCGGGACTGCATTTGAGGGTACGGGGGAGAGGAACAGTATGGAGGAATGGAGCTAAGTTTTCTTTTTGAGATTGTTGCTTAGAAAAAATTGTTGAAAGCTACCTCTGGTGAGTTACTGCTGTCTCCCTTGCTCCTGCCCTCTTCGAAGCATCAGAATTGTCACAGCCAGTTCCCAGGTGGCTCCCGGGTGCAACTCTGGAATAACACTGTTGGAGAGCCTTTTGCTAATATTTAACACACTGTTTTTTCAATAGCTTATTATAGCTAATATTTAATATTTTATTAAAACCAATTTTATTCTAAGAAAAAATGCTATGACAGGCTGTAAAACCATATCTTTTCAACTGTTCTTTCAGAATTTTTCCTATCTCATTAGCTCCTAATGATTCTTATGCAAAACTTGAAGGGAAAATAACCCCAGCTAAGTTAATTCAGTGCCCTGTTCCTTGTAGTTTAGATACATAGGGGTGGTTTTTTGCCTTCCCCCTCACCTAGTATTCTACTCACAGTGATCGTGTCTGTGCCCTGCTAGAATTTGGGCTGAAGGAAGCCTGAGCAGGATGGCAGCAACACTTCTGCAAATGCTTGCTCACACCTGAACATATTCTTTGCTCTTTGGGAAGGAGTAAGATAAAATGGGAAAGCTCTGGCCTCTGTTTAGTAAGTTCCCATGCTGTTCCCGGTGAAGCTGTGAGGACTAAGCCCAACACAGTCTAATGCTGTTTTCTTGGGAGCATGGCTGTAATGGTTTTCAACAGTTTCAGATGCTGGCTCATGGCAGTAGACAGCTCTTTTCCAGGCAGAATCCAGGCCCCTTTTTCTTCCTGTCTACTCCTATATAGTCAGCACATCTTCCATATGTGCCCCACCTTGCAGGTGTTTTCAGTTTTGCACAATCCTTTTACTTGACCTGCTCTATATTCTGAACCATTTCCTTCCTCTGGTAAATACTAGTTATATTGAATTTGGAGTAAACCCCTTGTCTCAACACTGTCTGTATCTCAGGCTGAAATCCTGAGCTTGCTGCCTTTAAAATAGCTTGCTTAAGGTGAAGATGATTTTCTCTAACATGGCTTGCTTAAGGTGAAGATGATTTTCTGGCTTGGTGTTTACATTTTTTCCCCTTTTTCTTTTTTGGCTAGTTTTTGTTTGTTTGTTTGTTTGTTTTCTCAGTTCCTCAAAGTGTTGGTGATCTTGAGTAACTTGTAGCTGCATAAAACATGCTGCCTTACAATATGGATAATTTGTGGCAGTAAACTTCAGCGTCTGGCTAATAGATGTGAAAGGGGTGGAAACCTTTGGAGTGGTCTGTGTAATCTCAGCAGACAGCAGCACAAAATCACTTCTAGCAGTCCTTTGCCAGAGCAGTGCTGTGTGTTTTAGAGGCAGGGTATCTGCAGCCCTGCAGATCCTCACAGCGCTGGGCACTGCTGAGTAGCCTGGCGTCATCATGTAAGAGATGCCCTCAGCCCCGAGTGAGCCAGAAGGTGGGGGTGAGTCTTGGTGGTGGCTGCTCGGTGTGTCCTTAGCAGAAAGGAAGAGGAAATGGAAAGGCCTGGGACTGGAAGAGGTAATCCCAGCATGAGGGTCACAACCGTCAGTTTAGGCAAGGAGCCCGATCTTTGTTGACCTGGACTTTTGTAATGATCCGTGAGAGCTGAGTGAGCCTGTTTTATGCCCGTACTGCTGTAAAATAGCAGGATAAAAGGCACACACCAGAAATTCCCTGTCTTTCCACTGGCAGCATTTTTCTGCTTTATGGAGGTACATGACTGCAAAGCAGTGGAAAAATTGACTTTACTACACATCATTATAAATGTCTTCTGCCTCTGCCCAGGTCATAGAAGGTGGGAGAAGGAGAAGGCTTTAAATTTGGACTTTTTTGTCCCTCAGAAAGCCTAAAAGATCAATTTTTTTACTGTTTATATTTGGCCCAAAAAAACTTCTCACATTCTTGTTGGTTATTTTAAAAACCTTTCTGATTTTCAGTACTAATCAGTAGAAAACTTGCAGCTATTTTAAATAATTGTTTTCTTGTAGTTTGCTCTTATGTGGGAACTGAAAGCCACATTTCAAGATGATTTCTGTCTGAACTTCTGCCTAGTTTAACATGGGTTCAGTTGTTAAACTAGTGTTCAGTATATTGAAGAATTCAGTTTGTGCTCCTTTGCATATCTCTTAATTAATACTCAACCAAAACTTTCATATTTTTTTACTTGCTATGTGGAGATGTCAGGTGGTGAGTTTCAAGGAGGCAGTAATAACTGGATTTGTGTGTTTAAGACCTTTTATCTTGGTAGTTTCTGCATAGTGATTTGGTGGCATTGAATATTATACTAGAGACTTTCTTTTTGCTGAACTTTCATTTCAGAAGTGGGAATCTTTTCCCAAGTAATATCTTCTAATCCTGTCTTCAGTGGAATTTTGCATGTTGAAGGTACTCCCTTAGATATTGCTGGGATTGAGCTCGGATTGCTGGGCCCTCCTGAGAAGTAGGCTGCTCCTCCTTCCTTATTTAAAAAATACATGATAGAAGAAAAAGTGTGTATTATGATGACTTCAGGAAAAAAATACATAATATCTCAAGTAACCTCACTGCTGTTTATATTCCTCAAACCGTAGGCGTGAACTAGCAGTGGGATGTAGGCACTCCTTGGATCTCCTTCTGCAGAAGGTTAGGTGCTGGCTGGCTGAACCCCTCTGCCCTGGCTTTCCAGTAATGCTCCTGGACCTCAGTTTCATGCTCCATGTGCGTCAGAAACAATCCAAGGAAAATGGTTCGTCCTTGTGGCAGAAAGCATTCGTGAGAGGCTCCTCACCGCATAGGCCCTCACACTTATGTTTTGACAGTATCTCTTCTCACACTGTCATGTTCTCAAGTCTTTCTCGCTTGAAGACTCTTATGTAAGGAGCATGGAACTGAAATAAATGCTGAGGGCCAAACAGGTCCCGACTTGATCAGTCACAGAAATGCATTGTCTTGCTTGCCTGAGAATGGCCTTTTTTGCTTCCCTGGCTGAATAAATTATGTGTCTTCCTCCAACGGGGATACAAGGTTGAGTATGTCCACACCTTTTGTAAGCATACTGTCTGGCAGTGCTGGCTGGCAGCAAGAAAAGGCCCTTGGCATATCATCTTTGATGGCAAAGTGTCCTGGATATAGAGAAGCAGGAAGAGGGATTATTTTGCAAAGGTACAAGCTTTTCTGACCCTCTTGGGCCTAGGTGACTTCCCACCGCCCTTTTCTTGGGAATGTGGTAAAATGCCATAGTTCAGCCCACATGCTTCTGCTTGGAAATCTGAACCTTCAGGCATGAATAGCTTACTGGAATTAATCTTCAACTGTTGTCATCCAGTATTCAAATATTAATGTGGCTGATCAGAGTGAGGCAGTGCAACCATGGTGGTCTTGCAAAACAGCGCATCGCACAAGTGACATTTCCTAACATGAGTCAATGTTTGTTCTTCTGTAAAAGGCATTCTAACATTTTTCTTCAAACTGCCAGGCTAAATGGCTTGTGCTGGCCCAACCCCTGCACAGAAAACAGTGCATCTGTGCTGAACAGCAAATATCAAGAAGCAGCATTTGAAGGGGGAAGGAGTAGTAATGGAAACGGAAGAAGATCCCCTGGAGGTGATGAAACTTCTGAAATGCTGCAAGTTTAGCAAGAACTGTCCTTTCCTTTGTCAGCCATGCAACCAGTGTAGCACTGGGAAGGAAACGGCACCAGGATCTGAATGAAGTGATCCTTCCAGGAAACAAATGACCTGGTAGTTCTCAGAGTGGCAGGTGAGACAGGCCATATGCCAGATTTATTGTGTGCTTTGAACTGGAAAGTTTTGTCTAAGTTCATGAACTATGGCAGTGATCAAGATTTTTTCAGCCTTTTTACTGAAAGGCAAGTGTCACCATGAGCTAAATAATCTTGGATCTGGGTTTTTTTTGGGTTGCCATAGAGGAGGCTTGTGCTGCAGGAGGTTATGTCTTCTCTTCCAAATCACCTCCTGGGATGCATAGGGAGTTGGGGCAAATACTCTTCTTTCATGGGGCTCTGTTTTTCCCATCTGTAGTGATGCTTACAGATTTTATTTAGGAAAGTTTCTCGGAGTAACTGACAGAAAGTGGCATGCAAAACTTGAAATCACCATGTTTTAAATAAATTCATGAAAAAATCCCGGAACAATACTCTCTGTGCTTGTTCATGAGAAGGAATGCTGTCCTAAGTCAAAGAGGCTGCTCAAATCAGATTTTACTGTCATGCAAAATTTACCCTCTTGCATGATATTAGGATTAAAACACTCTTTGAGGGGAAGGAGGCTGTACTCTTCAATATGGCCATAACTGTTTCTCAAGCATGGAAAATATCTCTTTTCTCGTCTCCTCTATGGTATAAGGTCTTTATACAATGACAAGGTGCACATTTCAAAACACAATTTCCTAACTCTCATTGAGCTTTGAGAGATAGAGGTGTGTAGATAAGTACAGACTGAGGCACCACAGGAATGGGTTCAGCTATAGGTAACAGAATCAAGTCTTTTAAAATAAACCTACATGAACAGACCAGGGGACATGAGAGGCACAGGGGAAGAAGTTGCTCCCTGCCAACTCACTTTGTGCAAACCCCAAATGAATGATAGGGTGTGAAATGTGCACCTTCGGGAGTTGTTGGACAGACCAGAGATCTTCCTGTGCACCACATCAAGCAGGGACACTAGTGGAATAAGTGGTGGTCACCAAGCATCTTTCCCACAGGCTGGCATGAAGCAACACCAATCCCCTTTATGATTCACTTTGCAGATATTTGACAGAAATCTCAATTTTTATCTCAGCCACAAAAATTACCCTGATCAAGGATCTTCCTCTGGTCTGTCTCTGCTTGGACTTTGGTATTTTCTGCCATGTTGGTTTGTTCCCACTGAACCTCAGGCCTGGACTCCTTTCCAAAGGTACTTCAGCTTATTGGTACCTCTTGGACATAGTCTCAGCATTTCTTCTGCATCCAAGATCATCAGAGCTGAGACTCACACCCATGTTTGCCACACCTCCTTGCCATGTTTTTCTAGCCAGATTTCAGTGCCAGACTTGTGAATGATCTCAGTTTCCATGACTTTCAGATCCCATTTCTCATCTATTCTAATTTCAGCCAGTCACTGGGGATTTAGGGAGAGAGATTTCTCTACCTACACGCTTTGTCCCCCTCTATTTCTCCCTAGATGTTGCAAGCCTGACACTTTTGTCCCTATTATGTTTGGTTCTGGAAATTTTCTCTTCCACATTCAGTGGAGCAGATGGGGTGTTGGCTGGGGAAACACTGGTAGGAGAAGAGGGTATCCATGCTTTTGTACAGAATGAAATTCAGCACACTGGAATTGCAGTTTCAGGGAAAGTCCTGCTCAGCCCCAGCCTGGAGCAAGCCCGCTGGCTTGGGAGCCTTGAGGGAGTGGCTGAAATTGCCTAAGCAGCTTATCAGCTAAAGCAGCTAAAAATTGAATATATCTTTATTGACTGTTTTTTAACTGGTGTTTTTCTTTTCCATTCTGTTTGAGGACTTACACCTTGTCCAGATTCAGGTAGGTTTTTGTTTAGACACATGCCTGACACAAACAGTAAATTTTTGATGTGTCATACTTATTGTCAGACCCAAAGCAGGGCCATAGTGGTGAGTCTTTATTGGAAAAGAGCTTTACCCCTCCACACCTTTCCCTGTAAACTCTTTCTCAAAACTGTCTACAATAGTATGTCTGGAAACCTTTTCCTCCCCCCACCCCAATGAGGCTGCAGCACATATTTAATGCATTTCAACCCCAGTTTCCCACTCAAGGGGGTCAAACTTTTGCAGATTTATTGGTGATTGAAAATGAAATCTTATGTGGGGAAGTACCAAGTAACCTTGGTAACAAGTAGAGCTGTGCCCCACAGCACTCAGAGCTGACACCCCCCCACCTCCCTCCTGTGCCTTTTCTTGCTGCTTTATTTAGCTCAAGGTTTCTTATGATTGAGCCGGTTCCTGTTCTCAGCTGAAGTCAGTGACAAACTTCTTGCTGGCTTTGGGGCTGGAGTGTTCATTGCTTGATAAAATGGGAACACACTCAAGGGATCAGTCCAAGGGTCACAGAGCCCAGCTGGCTGAGGCCAGCGCAGGATATTGTGCTGCTGAAAAATACAGAACAGAGTCGGGTGTGCTGTTCTGTTTTGTCTTAACTTCATAAACATCAGTCCATTTTAAATAGTCTGCTTTTTTTTTTTTTTTAACATTGAAAAGAGAGCTATTGCTGGAGGTGCTGTAAGCAGGAAGAAGATAAGTTGTTTGATGCTGCACATGACACAAAGCTTGGGGTAATGAAGGAATTGGTATGTTTCAGGTCAGCATGAGTTCAGGCAGTGAGGTCTAAATAGCTGCTGGAATGGCACAATTTATCATTGTGTGAGAGAGAAGATTTTGGTTGCTAGACCCATTTATCTATGATCTATGTGCCTTTTGAAATCACAGGGCTTTATTTACCATAACAGAAGTTTAGATATAAACTTAAATATATTTTTTAACATAGTGAGAATTTGGTAGCATTCAGATACTATGGTAACATTATCTTAAAGTGTGAAGGTGTAGAAACACTTTAAACCAAGGTAAAATATCTGAGACTAAAGCGATGTTTTAATGTGTAAATCATTTCTGTGGCAATTTCCTTGTGGTGTTGAAGTGGGATACAACCGTATGGCATTCTTTCCATGAGGCAAGACTTTTTTTAAGCTAATATGAGTTATCCGGCATTTGCCATAAGCCAGAGAAAAACATACATGTGATTGGTTGATGTGAATCAACAGATGTGCAGCAACTATTTGTAAGTCTAAGCCCTTACTAAAGTCACATGCCATGTCACTGGCCACTGACCATGGGCTGATATGGAGCATTTTGATGAATACAGTCAAAGACTATAATTCATTAAATGTACAAAAATGCGGTGAGTTGGGGTACTTCAAGATACAGACTAGGTGAGCCTTTTGGCATATTTAACTATTGATGTAATTCTACATCTGCAAAGAAGAAAGGAGGAAAGTACAGTTATAGAGCTAGACTTTAGGCTTCTTTTTTGATGATGCTTTGTGCGATGTGAAGTCATCATAAGGTAAAATTGAAGCACTTTCAATATTGCATTGATTAGCAGAGGAATGAAAGATAGAGGTGGTGGGGGCTGTTATTGATTAACATAGCAGAGTAAAGGAGGATTTAAACATACAGAATAGTTAACAGAAGAAAATATATTTGGATAAACAGTGATGAAAGAGGCGCGGTGCAGGGCAGAAGGCAGGTGTTGGAGTTGCATGGCTGCAGAGACAGCTGATGATGAAGAAAAGCTGGAGGAGAATGCCATTGGCATTCCCGAGTGGTTCTCAGGTTTGGTCTTGTTTTTAAAATGTGCTTTCAAAATAAGCTTTTAGGAATTATTTTAGGATTATTTTATTGCTGTCATTTGTGTGCACTATTCAGCTGCAGCTTTCCATATGTGCTAGAACTGTGAGCTGGGACTGGGGCTGGCACACAGGAGATTCCTGCAGCATTCAAAAGGAGAGGAGACTAGAGGATTGAGTGACTGCTATGGCTGAGAAGAAGGAAAAATGTATCAGTACCTTTGGAAAGTATTCCAGATGGGGGAAAAAACTTTTCCCTATGTATCAGTATCTGCCTGGCTTGAGGCTGGAAGAGGGGAGGGGGAATGCTGATATATAACTGCGAGTGTTTCTTTGAGAAATTTCTGGAAAGTTTAGGGGTATGCCAGGTTTATTTAGAAAAAAGACATGAGTAAGGTGGGAGGAGCCCTGCAACACAAAAAAATTTTCCAGAAGTCCATAATTTTGATTACTGAGTGCCTGTCCTGAAATCCTACTAGGAGCAATATTTTGTACTGGATAAGGAAGTGTGTCAAAGTTTTTTTGGGGAGAAAGGATATTCTTATACTACTGTAAAGGTAAATCAGTAAAAATACACGACATAGCAGAATTTTTAAGTTAAATCAATAACTCTACACACTAAGGTAGTGCTTTGTAAGCTAAAACTGCTCCACACATCATACTAATCCATTGAGAGTGTTGAGAGTTTAGGAGATTGGTTATACCGTCTGCAATATCAGTAAAATACAGTATTAGGTTACATATGCCTGCTAGGGCAGGCGTCAGTAAATAAGTATGCGATATTAAAAATTTGATACTTCTAAGTCATTCTTTGATAGCAGAATGTGTGTATCGGCATGTTGCATTTACCTTTCTGTGTATGTGAGCCGACTGAAAATCAGTCCTTTGGTAGAGTTAACGGGCTGCTTTAAGCATTTACCGGTGTGTGGATGAACCTGAAGATTAGTGCTGTAATAGGAACAGGAGTTGGAGGGCTGACATTAGTTTTCAGAGGTCTCTGAGGTGCCTTACCTGCAGCTAGAGAGGCTGCATTTGCCATTAATTTTTAAATGGTGAATGAGCTGGGCAGAATCCACTCCTTGCTCCCTGCTGCACTGGGTCTTATGGAAGCAATGTGTGCTGCAGGAGGTGCATCCTGGCCAGGATGGCAGGGGCCGACTGCTGTGTTCCCACGGTGTTTATGGCCTTGAAAAGGGTAGGCAGGGGTTTCCACTGCTTACCTTAGGGAAATCTAGAGGGTCTGTGTAATGAACAAGTGCATCCTTTAATTGCAGTGTTGACCAGTCTCTGGAGTACTCTCCTCTGAGGAGAAAGTACCAGTTGCTTCTGTGCTTTAAGGCTGCAATGAGCAGAACTCTGCTGGAGAAGGCAGAATCGGAATAATACCAGTATATATTTCCTTCAAGTTTTATTTTTTTTGACTCTTCATTGCTTAGGAGCAATTATGTACTGCTTCTGGTGCAGGAAAGGGCCATGCAGGGCCTGACCTTTCCATCCACAGCACTGCTCTGTGAGGACCACCAGCCACTTCAGAGCCAGGGACCTGTACATACTATGGTGGAGGTCCTGCTCCTAAAGAAACTGCATGTTGGAGCACAGCATTCATCCGATGTGTTGTCCTAGCAATCCTGGAGTTGTGCTTAGCTGAGGTTGGATTGCTGTCTAAAAGTTACAGTTCTTTTGGTTTTGTACTTCACCATACCCGTTGTGCTTTGCTTGCTGATTCAGGGCAGTCAGCTTTACCCAAATCATTGGAATTAAAATTCTCACACTGTGTTTTTGTTCTTAAAGTGTGTGCACGCAGTAAGAATTGCCTCTTTTATTATTCTCAATGGTACTCACCAGCTCAAGTCTCTGAAGGGTTATTGGCATTATATTTGAGCCAATTATTTTTATTTAGAAAATTATACTTATTCATCTAGTGTAATATTAAGTTAGCAGGCTTGATGTTTTTCTCTTCCTCTAGCCTACATTTGCTGAGCTAGAACTGGGAACATATGCATCACATTCCTTTTTATTTGGTGGGCCTCAGAGTCTAAATTGGGACTTCTGAACTGCTCTTGAACACTGGGAAACCATATGTGGCATTGTGTTGTTTGAACGACATTCAAAACCAGAGGGTTTGTGTGAGCATGGAACATGCACCATTGTTCAACCTCTGCATATGTACAAGAAGGCTGAGAATGGGAGAGAAGAGCTACAGCTTTTCCAAAATACAAAAGAACAGGAAAAAATGTCTTTCCAGATGGACTATACAGGAAGAAAAATCTCCAGATCTGGTGTCTCCTACTACATACCTTGGCTTAATGGTCCTGGAAGGAACGGGGCACTTGCAGCCCATAACTGGGTCTGGAATTGGCCCTTCTGGTAGTAGTTCTCTGTGATTCAAGAAAGCACAGTGAGAAAAGCTGTCTTCGAGGCAAGTGACACATTCCCCACAGATGGGTAACTCCTGTGGCTGGGGAGGGGTTGTTCCAGGGTGTAGGTAATATATGCTGTCATTTCAAGAAGAAGCTAAAAGCCTGGTGTGTGAAGGATAAGGGTTACTTTAAAGAAGGGTTGGATAGTAGATTTTGCACAGAGGATTTTTGAGCTTCGGGATTTTTGTGCTTCTGTTATAATCTCATAAACAAATTTTCTAAGTTTCATTTATTTGCTTTTGTTATTTATACCTCTTCAAAAACTTTCAATGAGATCAAGCTGCCATGGGATAAGGGGCAGAGTCCTTAATTATTACTAATAATTTCAGTTTAGGAAATAAAAGTGAGGAAACTGGCCAACTTCTAGAGAAGGGATGGAAAGACCAGTGAGGTCATGCTGTTGAGTGCTGCTCAGCAAAGTCCTGAAAGAGGTGGAGAATGAGGCAAAAAAGCCTCCTGATGATAGACGGGATAGCTGAGGTGAGGATGTGCTATGGGACTGCAGAACAGCCTCACCATAGAGAGTGACTGAAGGACGACCTGGCAGTTGAAATTCAATGTTGATGAACATAGAATAGTGCAGAGGAAGAGAAACAATTCTAAATTGAAATACACAGTAATGGAATATAAATTATCATTTGGAAAGAAACCTTGGTTTATAATAATTATATTAAAATGTCTGCTGAATGTGCAGTAGGGATGAGAAAAAGAAAAAAATAGAACTGAATACCGGTACTGATTGGTAAAGAAGTTGTGAACAAAAAAAAAAGGTCCTCATGCTACAGGATAAATGCATGGCACACTTGAATATTGCATCCTTGCTCCCTCATTTTAGAAAAGATGCAGAAGAAAGGGAGATGATACAGGAAATATTGATAAAAATGTGGAGTGACTCCCATATGGAAAACAACACTTGGGCATCTGTCTGAGCAGGAAGAAACAAAGGTCTATGAACTCTCAAGTGGCATGGAGTAAGCAAATAGAAAATGCCCATTCACTCTCCCATGCCATGGGAGCCAAGCAGCCTCGAGAGAATGGTTAGGTGACAGTTTTAAAGCTAGCAAAAAGGACTTCCTGTAGCTGTGATATTGCCCTGGGATATTGTAGATGCCAAAAGTTCCCATGCTGACAGAGGTGTTTGGATATACCCCTTAAAGAAAACTCTCCCAAAGGCTACTGTACACAAAAATGCAGTTCTGGTTCAGGGAGTCACCTCACCAGAGATTGCTGGGAGCTGGGGAGGCCCAGAGTTTGGGAGGCTGGGACAGCAGAAGGGGCTGAGGCTGTTTGCACTTGCCTGAGGAGGAAAAAGTGAAAGTCGTGAGTGTGATAGGATGTTCGACTTGCTCAGTCTCTGAGCTGATCCCATCTGTCTCTTCCCGTGTAATTACACCCACCCTGTGCCAGGGTATTGTTTAAATACATGACAAACAAGCTCCTGCCTTTAAAAAGCAATTTGAACTTTTGTGGAAGGATTTCAGTGAGTGTTCTTGCAGAAGAGAAAGGCAGAAGGATTTTAAAAAAGAGAAGTCTGAGGTAGACAAAACCAGGTTCTAGGTGAAATCCTAATCTGCAAAGATACTTTAATAATTTTGAAGGGTCTTTTTGTCTTAATAGCTGTATACATAGCACGTTAGTGTGTCACCCACATGTGAATAACAGTGATGTTGATGTCTGGCAGTAATCTCCAAATTGCAAAAATCTTTCTATCCAGGCACTTGCTGTAGCTTTTCAGAGAGACTGAAATGCAGCTGACACGAATAAAACCTGTGTACTGAAACACCTGATTTTCTTTTCTTTGAGGGTATTGTAATGTGTGCAGTGTGTGTGCTAAATACGTTGCTTTCTAGTTGGCTCTCCACGTAATGTTGGATTGCAACAGGCTGCTCTCTGTCACACCTGATGACTAAACCTGTCTCACCCACGCCACGGGAAAGTACTGGCGCATTGAGCCTTCTTAGAATCAAGCTTTAGGTTGTCCTCAGATTTCAAATCTCCTGTGCACTTTTTTTAATATGGCCTCTAACTCAACAGATACAAGCACAAATGGATTCCAGGCAACAATTAATCAGATAAGTATTTATTTATTTAACTCAACCTATAGAATATGCTGGCAATAGTTTTTTTTTTTTTTGGAGTTAGACTTTCATTGAGCAAAAGACTGTCTTTTAAACACTCTTCTCTCTTTTGCAGGCATCTGCACTGAAGCATTCTGGATTTCATTGGGCATGGTAAGAAACTCCCACTTAATTACAGAAAAAAGAATCAGTTAAGAGCTGGCTGCTTTATTTACCTCCCGAAATGTTCAAAGTGGAAATATGGCTGAGGAAACTAGATGCATTTGATTGATGTTGTGCATTTTAAAACAGGATGGAGAAACAACTAAAGCAAACATATATTTCAACTGTGTGGTTCAGCGTTTACTACCGCAATACCAAGAAGTGGGTCAGAACTGGCTGTAAGCTGGGGATGAGGGTTCGTCAGAAATTCCAGAATGTCTGTCTGCATGATGGAGGGAAATTTTTTTAAACAATCAAAAATAAACTCCTTTTAAATGGCCCTAGGTGAGCATGCAGTTGCATACTTGATGCTGTAAATGTTGTCTAGGAGATCCATAGTTACCAGAGGATGGGAAGGAAGCAAAGCAAAGCCAGGTGATTGGGGAGGATGCACTGTGCTGTGAGGGGAAAAGCTTGTAATATAAATATTGCTGAAATATGAAGTACTTCAACCTAATTGAGAGGAAGGCTTTAGTCTTGCTGGCATAGCTGTGTCAGGTAGGGATTTATTATAGTTTTGTCATCATTGCTAAGCTAGCAAAAACCCTAGAATGTATGAAGTTAGACCAGGGGAAAAAAAGAAAAGGATTTTTTCCTTGGACAGCTCAGTTTGCTCATGGAAATGTTGTTAAACTATACCTGCAAACGGCCTTTTTGTAAGTGTAAATTGTCTATGCTTGTATAACTATACCAACACACAATGACCAGGGTCTACAAGGACTAGTTGAAAAGAAATAATCTGTAAGAAGCTAAAAACAAGAAATACTCCTTAGTATAAATTAACTCATTCATACAACTGGACATGCTATATAAAAGGGAAATCCAGTGATGCCCCAAGTTTTTGGGATTGTTTTTTGGTTGGGTTTGGAGTTTTTTTAGCCATTCCTCTCAACATATGGCCATTTTTTCCCTGAAGTTCAAGCTAAGGAAAATTCAAGAGAGCATCATGGGGATGTTTTTACCTCCTTGGGCATTTATCATCTCTGAGGAACTGGTGGGGCTTGAGCCAGCGAGTAGCAGAAAGCCTCGCTTGCGGGCCGTGAGAAGTACGGCTTTCTTGGGCAGCACTGAGGGAGTCTCTCTTTGAAGACTCCCTCCCACATATGTGTACTGGGCTTCAAGCCAAGCCTCTCTTCTGTAAAGAAACCTTGCTAAAATTTCTCATTTCATGCCCCTTTATGGAGAGAGAGGGAGTGTAAGGGGGAGAGAGAAGGAGGTACGTGCCAAGAGTATTGAGAGAGCAGAGCAGAGTAGACTCTTCATTTTGTGTGTTTGGGGACAGCGGGGCAGCAAGGAAGGAGAAGACTTTATATTAATTAGTACCATATTTACCATCCCTTCCTCCCACCTCAAAAGTGATAAGTAGTGCTCCTTCTCCTCTCCAAACCACATCTGTGTTTTTTTCAGACAACAGTTTTTGTTTGAGTCCTTTGAACTAGCAGAGACACTTGAAATAAATGCACTTATAAATGTGCCTCCTGCCAGCCTCTGTCTAGTCTGCATATGGACACTTAAAAGAGTTGAAGAATATGTCTTACGTATCTTAGAAAAATGCTAAGTTCACAGTGGTGGCACCTGAAATGGCTTTATTCTTGCCTCCCTCTTAGAGCACAGTGGAATTGCTAGTGTATTATTTGATAAACAATCACCAATTAGTTGTTCCAATCCTCACTAATTCAGCAACTGCTCTCCAGGGCCTCCAGGCAGCTTGTATGCCAGTTCATGTGCTCGCCCCAGGTAGCTCTGAACTGAAGGAGTTTCCTTAATTGCTTTTGCTGTTATGTCTGTTTGAAAGGTTTTACTGCTCCTGTTGATGAGCTGGGTGGTGTATTACAAATGCGTGTTTGCTGTCTTACCTTTCCCCAGCGTGCTGTTAACAACACAAGTGACATAAACCATAATGCTGCGTGGTGGGTAGAAACACCCACTTTGTGCACCAAATGGAGGGTGGTCCTGCTGACTGGGGGCTGACAGGTGTGATGCTGCTTCACTTCCTCCATCTTTTATAGGTTTGGGTACTGCTGGGTGTCTCCATGGACAGCCCTGCTGCCCCTGCTGTACACCTAGATCACAGATAAATCAGATACCAGTCACCTACTGATCACAGAATGGTGCAGGACTGGAAGATGATTTAGTCACCCTTGATCTTAAAGGTTATTGCAAATTCTAATGTGCAACAAGCTGTGGATGGGAGAAGTGTCTCTCTACTAACACTGGTTCTTTGTTCTTCTGTCTTACAGGTGCCTGTTACTGATTACACAATCTGCTGCTGAAGCAACTTCTAGAGGTGGTGGAAGACCTACGGTTGTGGATCCTTTGCACATATAAATGTTATTGTGTGTGTCTGTTTGACCATGGTAGGATATTTAATGTATCATAGAAACAAGTTTTGTATCTCCAGTTCCAGTGTCTCTCTCACCATAGATCCTTCCTTTCAAACATATTTTCCCTTGTTTGAGCCTTTAAAAAAAGAAGAAAAAAAAACCCCAAACACTGAAAAATTGTAACTCTCTATGAAAAATATACACTATTGTCATCTTCTGGGGAAAAGGGGAACTCTACTGTGTCCACTGTTGTTGTAAGTGAAATGTGCTGTACGGCATGCTAAGTAACTGCTCAGTCAAATGTCAGTGTGAATTCAGAAATCCTCAGTAGAGGAAAGAAATAAATATTTTTATTTTCTCTAAAAGCTTCCCTGTAAAATTCTTCTAAAGATTTTCTTCATGAGACAACACAAAAGAAGCATTTGGGTGCCCTTTCATTTCTCAGCCTGATGGCAGGCTTGTTGGAACTTTTGGCCAAGTGCTCTGAAGCTATTGTAAGCCTCCCGAGAGATGAAGCCCACGTTGTTAACCAGGGATATGCCTCATCTGTGATGAGCAGGAGACTTGAGTAATAGATGTTTCTGTTTTAAGTGACACTTACCCCTTTATCAGTACCTTGAAAGAAACTGCAGGCTACTGGTGTGAAACTCCGCTCACAATGTCTGGGTAGAAAGTTGGACCAAGCTGTTCAGCTAAAGATTCCTTTCCTTTCCTTTTCCTTTTCCTTTCCTTTCCTTTCCTTTCCTTTCCTTTCCTTTCCTTTCCTTTCTCCTTTCCTTTCCTCCCTTTCCCTTTCCCTTTCCCTTTCTCTTTCCCTTCTCTGCCTTTTGGAGTATATGTCATTTTTTTCACATTACACGTCGTCTATATTTCAGCATTTTCATTCTGATTCATACAAGTTTTGGTTTTTTTTAAAATCTTAATTTTTAAACATACTTGCCTTTTTTCAATTCTCCAAATGGGTTCTTTGGCCCCCACTTACATAATCCTCCAGACTTGTGTTAAAGATTGTAGAGAAAAGCTGATACCACAGCATAGTATTTGCAGTATGGTGCATCTGTAACCAGACTAAATAGCAAGGCATTATTCACAAGGAGGTGAGGTTATATTTGCTGCTGCTAAGCTCTTAGCTGTTCAGTTTTAACACTGGATGCCTGGGTTTCTTTTTCTGGAGTGCCTGTTTACTCTTGTATATTTTTATAGAGTGAAAGGGTGGTGGGGAGAATGAGGGTGTTATGTGCAGTAAAGTTATAAATAACGTTGGCTCTCAGGTTATTTGCATTATATCTACTTGCCTGAATGCATAAAGTTAAACAAAAAAGTCTTATAAAAAAACAAAAAAAGGGCAGAACAATGTCATGGATAAGAAGTCTGAAGGCATTGCTACAGAATGTATTTATTGGGGAGTATTCCCTACCTAGCTAATAAGCCAGACCGAAAATTGCTTACTCCTCCCACAGCCTCAAACAGATCAAACAGAATATGAAAGCCTTAAAGATGCTGATGTAAGGAAGAAGGAGGGTTACTCAGCACCCACCACACCAAACTGACAGGCAAATGGGGAGCATGCTGGGAACAGAGCTATATTCCCAACCCAGACACAGTGATCCTGGGGTGGATGACATGATGAAATGCAGCTGTCATGGAGCAGGGGAAGCACACACATAGAGGGTTTTTGCTGTTGTCTTTTTGCTCTGTGTGCTGTAGACTTGGGGACAAATAGGCAAGCAGTGCCCACTTTTGGGCTGCATTTCAGTCACTGTGGTGGCATTTGGTTCAATAATGAGACATTGATAATGTTGCAGACTCCAGAACAAACAAGGTGAGGGACAAGGATCCAAGGGAGGGTGGCTGCAGTTTCTTCACTGACCTGTGTGGACGCTTACATGGAACAAAGATGCCAAGGTTTAGGCTTGCAGTGCTGAAACTGGGAAGGAGGCAGACTCTAATTTCAGGCAAGGCAGGACAGAGCCCTGAGGAAGCAATGCTGTCATTGTGAGGGCTGTCTGAAAGATTTCAGAATATGTCTATGCCTTTGAGTTTTCAGTGCTGGAATTTAATTTTCAAAGTGTAATAACACCAGTGCATCCTTGTAATTCTATTGCATTTTTTATTATGGATATCATTTACAATAACCCTGCTGTCATTTTGGCCTCTGCTATGGCTTCAGCAGTTTCTGTCTCTCCATCTAAGATGATGAAAGTGAAGTTGGACCACATCATACATGCTAGGTTTTCTTCCTTTGTTTCCTTTTCCCAAAATGCTGGTTGAGTCAGTGAAATTCTTCTGGCTTGTTCTTTCCTAGCACTCATCCTCAAAGGTACATAGCATCCAGGTGACCTTTTCTTGGAGCAGAAAGATTAAGAAAACATCTTTGATAGAGGTGCTTCCTTGATCATGGAAGACACTGTGTCCTACTCATTTTTCCTGTCCTTCTTAGATTGCTTATTTGTGTCCCATATAAAAATCTTGAATTCCTGCATGGGAGATGAGCCTTTGGAGCTGAGAATTCAAATTCTGGAGAGCCTTGAGGCAAAAAGAACCACTGACAAGCTTCTAGAATAGCAGGGCATGTTCTGGTTTCCAGAAGTCATACAGAAACACCCGTGAATCTGCATGGGTGCCTGGGAAATCTGCAAAGGAGATCAGTGCAATACTGAAGATAGCAAAGTTCTGTGAGCAGAAATGGTGTGGCCAAGGGCTGGGATTCAAGCACAAACTGCTGAGTGCTCCAGCAGCAAACCTCTGCTAGACCGACTGCTCCTATATGCCAGAGGACTTTGATTTGTGGCTGGGTTTAGCAGTGATTTGAGGCTTGTGTCTCCTAGAAATTCTACTGGAAACAGAACTTCGGCTGCGAATCAGTTACAGGCACAGTTAGTTAATTCAGTGATATATTTAAGTAACACTTTACATCTGGACTTGGCAACCAACTTTAAATCCTCATTTAGAAACAATTGTAAAGTACCAGAAAGGCATGATGTAGTCCACCAGTTTGTTTGTTTGTTTGTTTGTGGTGGGTTTTTTTGTTTTGTTTTGTTTTGTTTTGTTTTTTGCAATAAGAGCCAATGTTTCAGTGATCTTCTCGCATGGAGAATGTATTAGAAAAGTAAAGAGTAATTGGTAACAAAATGCTGTGAGTGACAGAGTTCTGGACAAAAAAACCTACAAAAACTCCAATGTCATTGAGTAACAGACAAAATGCTGTTATGACTGAAAGCTGGGGAGGAGAGGAAAAGCGGAGGGTTAGGCTCATCTGTTGGGGTAGAAAGAGGCCAAAGCTGAGCTTTGGACATTTGCAAATTAACAAAGATTTCTGTTGTTAACCTAGTTATTGAGAGAGAGCTGGAGCCACCATGTTGCAAAATCTGTGTGGAAATACTTACACAGTCTGTTCAGGAGTAGTGAGAGCTATTAATTCTGAAGTTTTCCACCAAGTGGGCAGAACAGTGCTGGATGAAGATCAGTGGTGAATAAAGAAAGACTGAGTGTGAACAGTCAGTCCTGACAGATCCAGAAGAGACGAGTATGAGAGATCAGTGGGGACACTTGATCAAATTACAATGGTCAAAACCCAACTGTGATATTTGGTTGCACATCATTCAAGGCTCCTAAGAAGTTGGGTAACTGAGAGGATATTGTACAGCCTTTTGTATAAAGCTGTGCCTGTGGTCTCAGCTAGAACACAGTGCACAATTTTGGCCTCCTGAGCTCAAAAAGGACGTTACTGAAATTGGGGGATTGGAAAAACGGTGACATGAACATTCAAGAGCCTGAGAAAGCTCCTGCCAGAAGAAGGACCAAAAATTTAGCCTTAGGAGATAGAGAAGAGGAGAAATGATACAAGTATGAAGGATACTGCTTATGCTGGAGGTGAGAGGTCAGGAACTTAGTCTCTTCTCATCCCATAGCATAGGCCCACAGGGATTCAGGATGAAACCCCACAGTGGTTCAAAGAGATAGTAATTATGACTAATTTGGGAGGTGATATTAACAGTTCAGTATTAATGTCACGAACTCAACTTGAAGATTTTAAGAGGGGTAAAGGATAGGTGACAGCCGTAGTCCTACAAAAGCCTAACTCCCAACAAATGTGCCTTGTCAGAGGGTTTGTTACTTAGTTTCTTCATGCTCCAGTTTTCAAACTGTTATTTGAATTTTTCGTGATTAATTCCTCTTCTGAAATCCTGTTTACATTCTATAAGAGAAGTTAATAATACAGCGTACTGTGCTCATTTAAAAAAAAAACAAAAAACCTTTGATAGAGATATAGAGATGTCTAGTGCTTGTGCTGATACAGTGTAATTCGGCTACTGTGCAACATTAAAAATCTCTTCTATAACATGTAGTATCTCATTAGTCTAGTTTGCGTGCTTTGGAAAAAACCAGTGGCCTGAAGCCACTTACTCAGGTGTACGTGAAGCAAGTGTGTGTGTGTATGGGTGTGTGTGGGCACAAATGAATTTATAGTGAAGTGTGAGAGGGGATCGCTCAATAGGATGCAAATAAGAATAACACGATGTGATTTTTTTTTCTAGTGGCTTTCATGACTTCCTTCTTTCAGATGTACACAGATGGCACTTTCACAGTAGGTCCTAGTTCCTTTCACAGTGTCAGAAAGTTGCCTTTTGCTTTGAGAGATTGTTCCTTGAAGCAGAGTCATCATTTTAAACTTCTTTTCACTTTCCCAAATACTCTGCTGCTGCTTGGGGTCCACAAGTTCTTTGTGCCATAGCAGTGTATGAGTTAAATTTTCCTGAAGGCATGATGCAGCTCTTAAGTAAAGTGTCTGTTGATGATAAACTTGCTGGTGAGCATAGAATGCACTTCTTGGAGCACAGAAATTAATCTAAACATCCATGTGCTCTTTGTATTGATTTGAAGCATATGGAGACATTGAACAGCTGATCTCCAAAACTATCTGTCATATGAAGCCATCCCTTTGTTTAACGTGCCCTGAACAACTCTCAAGAAATTAGGTATTTTTAAAAAATAAGATGAACAAATATTCTGAAGCCTGAGTCTTCCCTCTGACAGAAAGATTTTTCTTTCTTTTTTTTTCTTAAAGAAACATGAATAAATCTGTTAGATTTTTTAATATAAATATTGTTAGAGACTCTCTCATGCTTATAAAGAGAGAAGTGTTTATTTTAGAATGGTATATTTTTCCAGATAGAGATCAAGTACTAAATTATTAATTTTTCCCCTTTCTCCATTTTATTCCAGCTTTCATTTCTAGGTGGCTGGAATGATTAATGGGATGTGCTGGGCTAATGCTTTGTGTTTGGGTACACAAATGATAGAAGCAGCTTCCTGCAAAGCTTTTAGTGTTGGTGCAAGATTGGAAGATATTTTGAAGGCAGTGGATTGGCCACGGCACTTTCACTTCCCTCAATTTAGCCATAAATCAATTGTGACTGATTCTCCCACAGTAATTTTTCATACAGTTTGAACCTGGGTAATGAACATCCCTGTCCTGGAGTGAAACTGTGATTTTTCTAGATCTTGTTGAAGACATGATCAAAATTTATGAAGGGTGACAATGTAAACCCATTACATTTGCCTCTCTCTCATTTGCCTCTCCACCTCATCCATCCTTCCTTCCTTCCTTNAACCCAAGGAGCTTTAAAATGTCCATTAGAGCACAGCTGTTGCATAGCAGTGGCTCTTTACTGCACGAACAGTCATTTTTCGGTGACAGACAGAGGAAACAGCAATAACCTGGATGGATATGAGATGGTTCAGATTAAGTAACAGGGGGATGTGAGCAACTTCCTCAGTTCTGAACTCTTTTTTCCCTCTGAATCTATTGCATTCTCTTTTAATGTTGCTTGATATGAAAGTACAGTTCTGCTTAAAAAGGAACCTTGCAGAAATTATGCTGTCTCTTCCTCACTTTCTGTTTCAAATGCTCAAAAAAAGTTTGAAAGCAAAAAGGTGCTTTTTTGTTTGTTTGTTTTCCTGGCAGTCCCCAAGTCTTCTCTGAACTCTGAAGCTCAAGGTATAGTAATTTCTTCCTTCTCTCCTCCTCCCTCTCTATCTTTGCTATTTACTGATTTGAAGCTGCCAGCACTGAGTAGCCTCACTAATGCCTTGCTAATGGTGCCCTTTGCACCAGCGTGGCAAACCTATGTTACAATCACATTGGAATACTGCATTTATGTACTGTGGAATAATCTGCAATATCATGGTTCTGTGTTGCTTGGTTGGTAGCTGTAATGTTGAGTTGCAGTTTATCAGCCCTGGAGTAGAGGTCCTTTCCTTGAGAAGGACCAGCTAGGTCTCTCAGAGGCATTTGGCAAGTCATATGTCAATAAGCACTTTTGTTTTTCAGCCAATGATAAATACACACAGATGCAAACTCATTTGGCTGCAGTCTGCCTGAAATTAAGTTGCAGATATTGTATCTGGCCCTTGGGCCAGGAATTCCTTGTTCCTATATTAGACAGTGTCTAATAGTAGTTGAAAGAGAGAATTTTTAGAAATCATTTTGCAAGTGACTCTGGAGAGACAATGAATGTAAATCCTTGCAGACTCACAAAGACTGCAGTCAGAATACTGAGTGAAACTCAAAGTGCAACATAGCGGTTCCTCCCTCATCACAGGCTTCAAAGATTTAGTATTCAAAAGAATGTGGGAAATTGGGTCATTTCTGTACAGTTTAGAAGAGATCTGAGGTTACCAACTTTCTTGCTTTAGTCGTGTAGAAACTATGAGTCTGGATTAGCAGGAATCCTGAACAGGATTTTCCTCTGCATTTAACATGAAAATCTAATAAATGTCATTTAACTCGGTGAGTGAAATTCTGTCACCATTGAAATAGATGTCAAAATTTCCATTGGCTTTTGTAGGAATAGGATATCACCCTATAAGCATAAAAACAAAGTAAAATCTCTACGTTTTTGATGCAGTTATTTCTGTCAGGGCACACTTGTAAGACTTTTGAATATGTTGTTTTAAGAAAAGCATCTGAGCTTTCTTACTCAGAAGTAATTTTTCTGCCTTTTAGAAATGGCTAAAAGTTACTTTTCATGAAGGGCATCATTTAGAGTGACACCTTAAAAGATCCGAAGGTAACAAGGAGGTGGTGTTAATTACTATGAAATAAAAACATATTCACTATCCTTCCTTCAAGAAGTTTGAATTTCTATTACTTGTCCCCCCCTACCCTTGTTTTTGGTGAAAGTTTATGTGACTTTTTATAGTCCCTGAGTAGTTTTCAGAGTTTATGGGGTAGTATTTTATAACTACATTCTGTAAGCAGTGGTGTCTTTTGGAATGGCCATGAAATGTTATAGGAGAGATTTCAAAATGACAGGGTCTTGGCATAGGTTTCTGCAGGGAGGAAAAACGACTTTGCACTGGTTCAGAATATGTCTCATGTCAGGGATGGCCCCACAGCTGCCTGGCTTTGTAGGCTGATGGGTCTGTTTCATCAGGTGGGAATTAGTAAATGTAAGAAGTGCCAGAAACTGGCTCTGTGTGAAAGTCCGGGCAGTATCTCCAGCACAAGGAAGTAGCAGATGTCTCTGTGAGCTTATGGAGATACCATTTGGTTATACTTTCCTAGATTTGGGAACTTCCTAAGCCAAAAAGTGCAATAATAGAGAGGAGCTGAGGGGAAGCAACATCTGGTTCCTCTTCCTCTGTGACAAGGCTCTGAAAGAAGTCATCCTTTATCTGTTTTTTCAAAACACCTGTGTCTCAGTAATTGCCCTGCTAGAAACTAGAACAACCTGACACTATTTTTACACAGAGCATGAAAGTACTTAATATGTAAGTTATATGCAAGAAGATCTGACTGTGAGGAAGCTGAAGGAAAAGCAGGAAGTTAAAGAGGGTGTAAGATAAAAGGGATACATGGATTTTAACTGTATTTTATTCCTAATTACTCTTTCAGACACTTCTCTCTTCCAGCATCTCAACATGCAAGTTAAATCTATTTTACCCTGTGTGAATGCCCACAAAGTTTGATGTACATTTCTTTTCTATATACACCTGTTTCTCCAAACAACCCCAGGCCAACATTTCGTGTTAGTGTAGAATTTACCCAAGAAAATAAAGTAAGCTTTGGCAAGGAAAAAATAAGAATTTAATGGTATAATGGCAGTGTAAGTTTAAAGGCATAACTTGATGGTTCACATAAAGATTATAAGACATTTTGGTTGCAGGCTGTTAACCATGCTACCAGTACATTAGAGAAGCCTAGCTTGCAGTTGTCAGCATTCCAGAGTTTCACCCACTAAGTCATTAATTTGTTCTCGTGTCTGGAAGATTTAGCATGCCACTGTAGTTTCTTGCATAATCATTTTATTATGTTAAAAAAAAAAAAGTAGCTCAAATGAGTTCTGATAATAGAATCCCCAAATACATGAGACTCTTATTTCTTCTGTTGAATGCCAAAATCAATTATAGTTGTGTTTGTATGTTCAGCTGGTTTAAAGGCAAAAATTGCATTCAGATTTAAAAGCCCAATGAAAAATCAAAGAGAAAAATATCATACATTGAAAAATACAGGCACCTTGTTTCCTATACAAGTCTGAAACTGAACATAAAAGAAAGTATTGCTGATTGTCATATGAGAAGATGGACCCTGCCGTATTACCTCATAAAATATATTTTTCCAGTTTCCAGGAGGAACAGATTAAGACATTTGAACACCTCAGCTAGACTTCTTAGAGGTTGGCGTGAAGTTACTGAACATATGGTGTTTTGGGTAAACAAAGAACCACTAAAAAGATATTTGAAATCTTTTGAATATATACGCCAATCAAATTCCCACCGGGATCTGACACTATTTGCATGGAGCTAGATCATGTAACCACTGCTAAACCAGATCTAAAAAAAGAAGCAACTAGCCAGAGCTGTTTCTCTGGGTTCCTTCTACAGCCAAGGAGTTAAGGAGGTAAATTCATTGCACTTAATTTAGAAGCCTGTGTTGGAATTAAATGAATCTTCAGCTGCCTGAAGATTCTGATTATGATGAGAATTAGCTGGCTAGCCTAGGATATATGCTTGAAGTCTGAAATAAAGTGAGTTAGGTGAGGTGAATCCTATCCCAGAGATATTACTTTCCTGCAGTATGGTCTGGGTGGAATTGTAGTCAAAGCAGCATTTGTGATGATTGACAATTGTGACCCAGTGTGAACTGTGAAGAAAAATCTTCAGGACAAATGGGAAAAATACAGGACAGGGAATGGATTCTGATGGTTTTCCAGGGAGCCACGCAATTGAAGCATCTGAAAACTGCTGGAGAAGTTTGTGTGTTGGAACTGCCAGACAGCAATTAAGCCCAGCAGCACGGGCTGTTTGTTGTCGAGACTGAAGCATACGAGTTGGGTACACCCTGTTCTAGAGGGAGTTCATGGGCTGGCTGTTTCGCTTGTGTTGAAAAAAAAATCCCAAGATGAAGAAAATACCCGGAGTTTGTGCTTTCCTTTCTCCTTTGTGATCGTCTCTAAGGGTTGGGAGGAACTGGGATTCCACTCAAAGTGGTTTTAGGGCAGGCTGATCTGTGCTATAAGGCTGCATTGGCAGCAGTGGCTGGCATCAGTCCTCTTAAAGAGGTGTTCTCACCAACTGCAGTGGCAGCAGATTTAGGCCTGTATTGCAGTTCACTGTTGAAAGAAATTAAGACAACAGTAACGGATGTTCTCTTTGTCTGGAGTGTTCAGGAAGACATGACTGGGGAGGACGAAACCCAAAATACTACCAATACTTAGCATATCTTGCCCTTTCCCGCCTTCAAAACTAGCTGTTTCTGGCAGTGACCTACACGTAGGAGTTCTTCAGATAGAAGGATGAATGCTTGTGGGTTTTAAAACCTTTTCTTATTGTCAGGCTTACAGAAAACAAATTCTCATTTAAGACAATACCTATGCTCTGCATCCATACAGGCACAATGGCAATGTATCAAATTAGATTATTTTTCTATGCCACTCTCTTTCAAGTCTTCAGAATTTGATGCATATCAGCACTTTGGAGAGGATTTACGAGAGAGGAAGAACCTGAGGAAAAAATAGTTGATATGCCTCAGATTATGAAGAGTGTCTAAAAAGTATTTCCATTACGTACGTAATGTAAAATATTTTTTCTTTTTATTTATCACCTTCCTTGAAAACATAATAATCCAATCAGAACTATTAGGTTTTTTTTTAATGTCATTGGTTTGGCAAGCTAACGCACTACCTAATTCCTTGTTTCTTTCTGGGATGACGGAGAAAATGGCAAAAAGCCAAGCTCAGAAGCAACCGATCTCGGCCAGTGTGTTAGAGCCTCTCAATTGGACTGTGGACCAGGATAGAGCAGAGATTACTTTTGTGTTGCTGATGGATGATTTCTTAGTAATAGCTCATAGACAGATTTATTTCTGGCCTGTCTAGAATATTTGACATTGTGAATAACGCATTGCAGCTGATATGCCTTGAAGATCTTGCGAAGATGTAAGCAAATCATATGGATCGTATCCAGCTGCAGTGACTGAACTGTGATGCATAACTTCAGCTCTTCTCCTGGTATTCTTCTTTGTACAAAGCCTGCAAAATGCTATCCTCACTCCTGTCTTGGTATGAGCACTAAGAGAAAATTAACTGTCCCTTAGCACGTGTAAGCATCTGTCCTTTGCATTCAACTCAGAAAATATAACACTTCTGACTACTCCTGTAACTAAGTTGAAAAAAAAAAAAAAACTTCATTTAAAAGCTTCGGGCTAAAACCAGACTCTGGCAAAATAAAAGGAGAGAGTAAAAGCTAACATTTTGAAGACTAGATAATACATAACATCATCAGTTGCCCATGAAATTATTCCAAATGCCATGTACTCTTCAAATTGGGTTTTGTTATTTTGGGTTTTCACTTTTTTCCCTTAGATCATGGATGATCAAGTAGTGGTGACTTCCAAAATGTTTCCTCCCTCCTCTTAGCAGATGTTCTGCGGACAAATAATATTTTGATAGTGTTCCAACACATCTTTAGCTCAGGTTATATTCTGCTTTCAAATTGAAAATCTGGTCTCCAGAATGTCAAACTACCTTTTTAAGTTCCCTGGGTACAGGTTGGCCATCACTATTACGCTCTGCTCACCTTCTTGGTTTCTCCTAAGTATGGGATTAGGTGGTAAATCAAGCTTTATAGGGCTTAAGGGGAGGAATCTTTCATTCTTTTTGTAACCAAAATCTACCATGGCATCAAGCATTCACCCATATGGAGAAATTAATACGGAGACAAAATATTCAGATGGCCAACTCCTTGTTTCATAATTGTCTCTTAGAGACCAGGCTTATTGTTAATCATATTGAAACTGATTTGAATAATCCACCTATTTCTAACAATAGTTCACCTAGGATGAGGCCAAAGTTGTCCTTAGTCAAGAAATAGAGGAAGAGAGACTCATGAAACTGCGGGCTGATATGCAGATTTATGGTACGGGTGACAGATGTTATTTGGGCCAATATATTGCTCATACTCTGGGTGGCACCACTTTGTTGTCCTATGTGGGCTGTAAGGCTTATTGTCCTGTGCTCAGCCTCCTCTTTCAGAACCAGGTGCTTAGCTGCATGCAATTTATTGTCTTCAGAGAAAAAATCTAGATAACAATATCTAGATAGGTCATAACAATGTGCATAACAGTATCTGGATAGGTAAAATCCCCCAAACATCAACAAAATTCCTGTTGGCTTCATGAGAACTGCACATGAAATTGCAATTTTATCCAATGGGTCACTCTTTTTCCATTCTTTCATAACATTTTATAAGAGCATATACTCCAAGGACCTTTTTTTTACCTGTTGCCTGAATGCATTTTTCACAGTAAAGATCAGAAGATCACGTAAAGGTGTGGTTGTAGTTTACAATGATAATTTATTAGTGCTATCATTCATATTATATTTCCTTGCCATACCCTTATGGCATGGAGCGATGCTATCAAAGCATAACAGATTCAACTAAGCAAACATTTTGAATACATTTGGGTAATTTTAAAAGCTAACTGCATGGTTATACTGTGAATCCTAAGTGAGTCTGAGACTGAAACCCTTGCCTGAGATTAATGAAGGGGGCCTGCCTTCCTCCCTCCCCCCTGCCCCAGTTTTGGCCCCTGTAGTTTAGTGTTGGGTCTAGTACAAAAAGACAAATGTTGAAGAGCATGGAAAACCAATAAACTGGGTTATGTTAATTCTAAACTGTAATGGAATGAAAGCAAGCAAGGGATGGTTCAAAACGGTGTTGATTTTGTGAATGAGTTTAACTGGAGGGTAGCTTAATTTTTGGCCCTTCTGGTATGAATTCGCTGTAAAAAAAGAAGGGATTTACTAGGGGACTAAAATGAGATGACCCTCATGTAGTAGTGTAGCAGCTCTATGATTTTCACTCTTGCATGATCTTTGCCCTACATTGTTCCTCTTGTTGCAACACAGATTTCCCACGAGCAATGTGCGAAGTTTCCCTCCTCTTGCACAAAACCTAAGCCTTTTCTCAATAATCTTGAGGTTTTATCCAGTGATATATAAGGAATGATTTCTATTACCACGAAATCCTCGAAGAGAGCCATTGTGAAAAACTGTTCAAAGCCCAGGGTGAGCTTTTCAAAGGTATGTGCTTTTATAGGGAGTTGGATTCGTATCATCTCATGATGCGTCTTTGAAACTGTCCCCCATATGACTAAGACCATGTGTGAGACTCTGTGCCTAATTTGTGAGCAGTCATAATGATGGTACAGTAATAGGCATGCAACTGAGCCTGCGTTTTGTTCCTAACTCCAAGTGCCTTTAGCTGAATTTTCAAAGAGGCTGAATTCTCACATCTCCTACTACTTCAGTGGAGCTGTAGGTGCTCCGGGACTGAAAATCAAGCTACTGACATACTGAAAAATTAAAGTTGAGGTATGAATGAGTCAATCAAATATCTACTGTTCATTCGTAAGTCAGACTTAGGAACTGAGTCTTTCTGAATTTAATGGAGGCTGCTGCCTTCGTCTTTCAGGAGACTGTCAGTTCAAGAACTCCCTCTTTCGTCACCTCACCACCCAAACTTTAGCGTTACATAAGTGGTATTTTCTATTCACAGGTCAGTGCCACATTTTTTTTATTGGTTTGGGTATCTGGTAACCACAGAGCTTGGTCGATGTGGGTTTTTTTTTCTTATCTTCATACTGTATGTCTACATGCAACACTTTTGATTTAGGGTTTTTTTTGGATGCTCTGTTGACTGAGCCATGATCAATCACATCCTCAAGGCTGATATTCACTTTTAATACATAGAAACAAAATTGAATAGAACTTTGTATCATATATTGTGAATATTCATACATGTTCACACTTACACATGTGTATAATTCCATTAACTTATTGGGCATGTATGGTTAAACAGGTATTTTCATGCTTGCAGGGTAAGGCATTTTCTTTGTTGTTTTTTTTTTTCCTCCAGTCCCAACCTTTATAAATCATGTTATACTTCAAAAATATCATGATGTTGGCTGAAAAAAAATTGGGCTTTAAAAAATGTGCATTCTTTTTACTTGCCTTCTGGTTTTTGATCTTTTATCTTCAGCTTGGAGATGTTTTCAAAACTCCTCTTTTCAACAATGAAGGCTAAGAGCATCTGGATTTTTATTTTAAAAGAAAAATCAAATCCTTACATAAACATATCATTGAAGGAGCTGGGCTTTAAAAAAACCCACCAAATCAAAAGACCCAAAATAAAATTATGAGCCAGGGGTAAGGAGCCTTAGAGAGAGCAACCTATAAACATAAAAGAATATCTTTTTATCAGTTCGAAGCTTAGAGGCACTGAAGTAAAGAGCCTTGGAAGCGTGTGAGTTTTTGAGACAATGGAGTTCCAGGAGTCTCTCTCCCTTGCAATGCTTAATTTAGACCCACTATCGAACAAGTCTGAACTTCACTTGGCCAAGAACTTAATGTCTGGATTCTTGCAAGCACTAAAGGGTTACTGATGAGTAGGTGAAGGAATTTTGTGTTGCTTGGTTATATATGTTGGCATTTTTCACTGCAATAGCTGTAGCTGTTCGCAATGCTGTCTGTAACCACCTCACTCGAGGGTGAATTTTCCTGCCCTGCCATTGCCTTTGATTGTCATAAAGCACCCATCGACTGTGAAGAAAACAGCAGTGCTTAAGCGTAGTCTATTCAAGTATATTCAAAATACGTTATTTTTAGCATTATTGTTAATATGAAATGTTCCACCAACCAGCTGGAATTATGCAAATCCTAGCACATGCGTTCCTCACTAATCTGCACTCTTGGATGTACTCTTTACATTCATTTCATTTTATGAATGTCTTTCCAGCATACTTCCCTACAATAGGAGATTGAAAAGCCTGCAATTTTCTTCTTGCCTGATTCTCCCATTGGGTTTTGTTAGTATTCGAAAAAATAAATTGGTGTCTCTTTTTTTTTTTTTTTTTTAGTCCAGATTGAGTAAAAATCAACCTGCCAGCACAGATGAGTGGGGAGAAAAGGGAAGGCTCACAAACTGCAAAATCTGAGTTCTTTGGTGACTCACTGTTAGCAGTGGGGACACAAATTAGGGCAGTCATGGAAGGAGCTCTGAAAGTCTGAGAAGTTTTTCAGTAATTTGACTTTGAGCCAAAAGGCTCATAATCTCTGTCACCCTCACTGGAATTACCACCAAAATATCATGTGTTTTGGGACAATATGGGAAGGAAAGGAAGAAGCGATGGCTCTGTGGTGTTGGCTTGTTTTACCTGTGCCATTTCTGTGGATCTGGAGGACATGGCCGTGGCCTTTGCCATCCTCGTCATCTCAGCATCCCTGCTGTAGAGATAATGTTGTACAGCCTCTGTTACACATTTCTCCTTCCTGCCTGGGGCGCTTGGCCTCTTTTGGGAAGCCTGCGTGTCCTGCTCCTCATGTGCCTTTGCATCCCTGTTGATCTATGGAACAGGCCTTCAGTGCCTTCTGGCATCATTATAAGCACAGCTGTGGGAAAGGCTTCCGTGGGGCCCTGGTCCACCTGCTGCTGCAACAATTCCTTGCACTCTAGCATATTTCCTGGGGAGCTGGAGGATTTGTCCCAGAGGTGAGCAGCCTTGTTCCCTGGTTCGAATTCCCATGGTTACATGACATTCTAAATCCCTGTTATATCTTCACCTTGTAAGTTGTCTGTTTTAAAGCTTTCTTAGAAAACTCATTCAATTTTAAAAACTTATTTACACCTCTAGTTCACCTTGTCTTCCTATAAAGGTCTTTTCAAACCTGGTAGCTTTGATAATTTGTTGTGTCTCTGCGTTTTTGCTGAACTTGTGATTTCCAAATTGAATTGGTGCAGGGTTTATTTGCTGCTGCTGTTTTAGTCTTCTGCAATGGAAGATAAAACACACAGCAAGATAGGATTTTTCAGGCTTTTTTCTGACTAAAATAATAAACCAGCTCCAATTGCTCCTAATCAAAAGCTGGTGATGCATTTCATATTAGCCCTTCTGGGGCAGAAGTGATCCATCCCGTGTGCTTGCAGACTGCCTAGCACCTCTGGGTCCTACACACAAATTCTGATGGATACTGGGATTTTTCATTGCAAGATTCTTACCTTGCCTGAGGTCATCCCTTTTGTTAAGCGAGAAGAGACATTAAGAGTTGTCACTGTGCACAAGTGGTTTCTCACTTCTCTAACAAAAACAAACTTGCAGTTTTGGTGGCTTAGACACACAGTCTTCCGTATTGACCTAGAGCTCCAAGGAGTGATAGGGGTTTATTTCTTAATTGCTTCAGCCAGTCCTGCATCCCAACTATTTGTTTATGCTACTTGTTTTGATCCATTTAGGACCTGATTCTGATCTGTGGTTACTAACACTGTTTCCTTAAACAAATGGAATCTTCATTGAGCTACTGTTCAAAGAAGGTAAAAAGGAAGGGAAGATCACTCTGTTAACTAGTTTGAAAACTTTGCCAAAACGGACCTTTATTTTGCTAGTTCAATATGTATCAGTCTCTTGTAACCATAGTGTATGGTCAGTTCAGCCTTACCTAATTCAAATGAGATTGTTTAATTCAGACTTACTGATAAGTTGACCAGAACACATCTGAATGCTGATTTTAAGTATTCTGGCACTGGCACTATTTCCTCTGGTGTAATGGTTAACCATAAATGTTAACCTCATAGGCTAATAATATAATACCATGATCGCTTTACAACCAGAACTAATTTTTTTCTAGTCATTCCCTCTACCCAGGAGTTTGCATTGTAAAACAGTCTGTCCTCTTAATTTGATATGGTTCCTGGTTTCCTAATGTTTTCATAAAGTTGCAAAATGTTGTTCAGAATTATGGCTGTACACGTGACCTCTGTTTCATATTGAATAGCTCTTGATTTAAGTGATGTTGCTCTGAATAGCTTTCAGACTTTCTTAGACCCAGAGTTTAACTAATTATGCCATAATTAGGAGTATCATATGAGCATAATTAGGTGTATCAAACTCCAAATGAGTTGTGTGAAACAAAAAGGTGTATCAGATGATTTCTGAACTGTAGGAACTTGAGCATTTCAAACATAGTAAAGTGAATGAAAGAATGGCAATTGAGTTTAGATAGATTTCTAAAACACTTCTCTGTCCCTCAGGTCAATCTTCTGCTTTGGATCCCTTCATCACATTCTGTAGGAAAGAAGTAATTTTTTGCCTGTATCCATTTAATGGCTGGTACCGTGGAGTCCACATCACTGATTAGAGCTTCTGTGTGGTATTGCTGTGCAAATGAAAAATACCTCACACAAGGCATGGACGAGATTTATTGGGAATAGTGTAAAACTGGCAGCAGTACCTCTTTGCTGGCACTGATGTAATATTATATATTGATTTTCACAAAGACACCTCTAGTAGCTGTTTTAAATAATTTTAATAGACAACTCAAAAATCTGCAAGATGAATACTTCAGCATTTACCAGTCAGGGCTTTAACTTCCCACTCAACTGGTGTGGGATTTCTGTTTTTTCTGGGTGCATTCCAATGGTAGTGATTTCCTCTGCGGGGTTTATATCGTCCTTGTAGTAAGGCAAATGCTGAGTGGCCAAAAGCATACACTTTTCAAAACAGGAATACGGTTTGTCCAGCACAAGGCAAGATTCAGCAAGATTTCTGCCTGGTATAATCTTTCTATCTGGAGAAAATTCCTCCATGCAGGAAAAGCTTTTTTTCATAAGAGTCTGTTCTACAAAGTATACTTTTTTTTTTTTTTTAATTGAGCAGATGATAGATATAGATAGATATATAGATATAGGCATATCTCTTTTAGGAAACTTCCTAATTCAAGGACCTGAGTTGCCACAGGTTAATCATATATGATAAAAAAAAATTTCTTATTGTCTTATTCCATCTGTAATATGTAAGCACAGTCTTAAAAAGAAGCAACAGCACATGGGACTCTTTAGAAGGCAAAACAGATTCAGCAAATCTGACAGTCAGACTGGAGAGATGAAACATGTTTCTAAAACATATTTTACTGATGGCGAGAGATTTTCAGAAAGTGTGGAGAGGTGGCTAAGAGTAAAATGATGAAAAGAAAAAGAGAGGAGGAAAGAAGGAGATTGAGGAGGGATTCTCTTTGAAACCTCCCACATTTGACTTTGCATAGGGTGCACACAGCCCTTTTCCTGATCCTCTTTGCAATGTCTGGGCTCTGAAGCAGAGACTTCCTAAAAAAGAAAGCAATGGCTTCACCCTTACACACAGGCTGCAGCCTATAGGATCTAAGGGGCCAAGTGACCTCTGCACCCCTCTGGCCTGCACACCTTGCCCCAAAGAGCTGGCCCTTGCTCCAGGCCCAGGTCTTGTGCTGGTAGGGAGCTGGAGGGCCGTGGGGGACTTAAGGCTCCAAGCCTTTCCACTGCCTGCAACCTTTCTAAGGACTTGCACTTTTCCCACACCATTTTTGTTGCTGCTGTTGTACATAGCACGAGTATCAAAGGCTTTAGATGCCCTTAAAATGCAACTCGAATACTCTAAAAGAAAGTCTGGTACAGTCATGGATTAGAATTTAAATCCATTTCAATAGACAAGACTCCAGGCAATTACCAATTCGGTTTCAATACGAAGCAAATGGATGCTGAGACATTTAGAGGCAGTGAAGGAAAGCAATACCATTTTGCCACAGGGTCAAGTAGAAATAAAACTGTTTGCCTCTGTCTTAAGAAATGTTGACAGATTTCAACACCCCTAGGGAAGGAGTGGTAGACGATGGATATAGCAGAAAGAAACTTGTCTTGAGCAATAAGTTGGAGCCCACCAAAAAGTGGTTGCCTAGTGATGGTGCTTTGTGAGATCCAACAAAATTATGCTGGGAACTTTAGAAGTGAATTGATGCAGTCTCCAAAGAGAGGAATTTTTTGTTGCAGGCAGCTTTTTACAATGTGCCTGTCTGTGACTGGACTAATGTTCGGAGATGGAGGGCCAACTTCATGCCATCAGATACTCATCCAAATCCAGACAGCACCGGAAGACATGGATAACTTTGTTTTTAAGTGCATCTGCTTTTCTATAGAAGGTTGTTTTGACACTCATGTTTTTGGTGGATCCCTGGTCCCTAGCATTTGTTATCATCCTTTACCTGTACGATTTATTCTGTCTTTTCATTGCCACAGCTGTGCTTGTTGGCACTGGTTTTTATTTAGAAAGTGAGAAAATGGCAGGGTCCATGGCTCAACCCGCTCCTTCTGTTCCTTTATTCCCCCACGTGGAAGCAGAGACAAAATTAAATTGCAGAGCATCAGAATTGCTGAAGAGCAAAGTGCTAAGGCAAGATTATAATTGATACAGAACAAAGTTACCGTATGGTGGAGTGATGTTATGCCAAATATTTTTGCAGCCTTTCTAAAAGTGGGAGCATAACTTTGCAAACAACTAGGAAGTGCCTACAAATTGCCTGATGTGAATTGCTTTTCTTCATTTAGCAATTTTTTAGGAGAACAGAATGGTTTTGCTCGATTTTAGCAGTTAATTTGATATAATGCAATTGATGTAAATCATGTAGTTAGCTTGATTTATGTCATTTGTACCAGCAAAAATTTGTTTATAAACCAAGCCCAAAGTGTCTTTCTTAACACCAAAAGTACTTTTCTGACAACTGCTGCTGTGAAGTAGAATACATATTGCCAGGCAAACAACATTTCAATTGTATTTTGATTTCTTTATGGGTTGGGGTAGGGAAAAGACTTGAATTATTAATTACAGAACTGTGACATTTTGTGGTAATTTCTTAGCAGATTTGGGAATTTCATTTTCAGAAAAAAAAAAGCTATTATGTTCAAAACACATTTGGAGAAATAGAATGGTGTTTTCTCACTAATGTATTTCCAGTAAACATGGAGATTTAATGATTTTCAGAGATCTATAATTGTATGCTGACAGTTCCTTCACTGAGGGAAGACCACTCTACTGTGGAACAATTGTCCCACATGTGGATGATTCAGAATTCCTTTTGCAAGAGATTTTGTTGCTTCTGTGGGCATTTATTATGGCATTTCAAAATATCATGTACCAGTCTTAAGGCAGTGACCTTCACCGGATGGTTCTTCTCTCTCAGGATTCCCATCCAGTGAATCTGTAGCAATTTCCCTGGGATCAATGAAATTACACTGATATAAAACTGCTGTAAGAGGAAAACCAGATTAGATGCATGCAGTTAGTTTTACATTATGCCTCTCTATTGTCATCAGCAAAGACACACTATATATTTAAATATTTTAAGTATTTAAGAAAAGAATGGCTGTTTTTTTTGATCCAGAATGCTTTGAATAACACATCTAGTAAGTGTTAGTTTAAGAATCTCTGGAAACCAGTGTAGGAACGAACAGCTCAGGGTTGGTTCCTGCTTCCTACTGCATGTATATAGGTCTTTTGAGGGGCTCCAATAGCAACAACGTGCAGTATGCTCCCAGTCACACCTCCCCTTTCCGTATGCACAAAGCTGCCATATGTTTCTTCAGTTTCTCTGTCAGCTTTGCTGTTCTTGTTCCTGTTAAATGCAGAGCCTGGAAGCTAGATGAGATTCGCCTCTGGAGCAGGACAGAAGTAGTAAATGTGACCCTCTGGGAGGGAAGCTCATTATGTGAAAAGGCTGCCCAGTGGCATAAATCAGCCCCCACGGAGTTTGGGAGGAGTGTTTCACACCCTTGAATCTCTGCCAATGCTAGTTAAACTGAGAGTCAGTTATAAGCATGTTGCATACATGCTCTTCCTAAAGAAATGTTTTGGGTTTTTTTTCCCCAAGATTACTGTGTCCCTTCCCATTGAATAGACCAAATCCCATTCCTCTATATGGACAAATTGAGTTATTTGGTTTCATGCATTCTTGAGACACTGTCTTCCTGCTGTGCTGCCTCAGCACCATTCTCTGGGGAGCTGTCACAAAACTCCAGCTAATTCAAGTTAGGAAAGCAAAGTTGCTGGCAGGGCTAGTTCCTAGGGTTGTTACTGTCCCCAGATTCTGACTCCGTCCAAAATCCTGATGGTGCAGTTCATTTGGCTCAGGGCAGACACACACTTTGTTATACATAACACAGACATGATTACATTTTCCATTTGGTAAAGTCATAGTGTAGCTCCAAGTCTGCTAAAAATAGAGACATGATTCAAGTTGCAAACAAGATGGAAGGATTTAAAATGGCTCCATTACACATAGAGCAAGCACAGAGAAATTAATAGGAAAAAGCTGGTTTGGGGACAAGGGCTGCACTCCCTTTTTCTAAGCAAATGCATAATCGTGAAGCTGTGCAAATCAAGAGTTCCACTGTTGCAAGTAGAAAGAGTCTGATTTACTTAAAATGCTGGCTGTTGCGGGCTTTACCCTCCTGAAATGACAGAGCAAAGAAACAGTTTTTCTTAACTCACTGACCCATTTGTTTATCTGCTGAGTTGCCAAATATGCATTTACAACAAGATGTTTGCATGCATAGTGTGTCTATCTACTGCATGCTCCTGCATCTTTTCTTAGGAGAGACTGAGGCTATTTTAATTGCTAGTTTTGAACTCTCTGTCCCATTACCCATAGCAGCCTCACTGACCTCTGCAAAAGGCAATGTACAACTTAATTGCAGTTATTACTCTTTAGGGTAGGAACATGTGAATAGGGTGTTCTTCTTGTCTCTTGGTGCAAGGGTCCAATATGCCAAATAGCATTTAATGGATAAATAGGAACTGCATCTGTCAGGCCAGGATATCAAAGCCTTTCAAAATGATGCCAACATTAGTTTTACAGGGAGAAATGCTGGGCGAGAGACATCGCAGTTTGTTCAGAACTTCAAATCAAGGCCTGAAGAAGAACCGGGAGTGGCAAATCCCAGGCTTATTAAAAAAGAAGAGATGCTCCTTAAGAGATACTCTTGGTTTGTATATTCAGGAGTTAGGGCAATAGACTCTTGAGTCTCTGAAATTCCAAATCCCATTTGGGGATCTGTCTGGGCTATTTGTGTGATCTCAGCTGAGTGAGTCATTCTGGGTCTCACACCTCTAAAATGAGGATATTAGGTATTCCCTGGTTTAGGGGACTGAAGAGGTTAAATTCAGGTAGGAAAGGAAAAGGAGATGTCTACGTCTTGTTATGGACATGAAGCTAGAATATGGGTTTGGTGGGCTGTTTGCACCAGAAAATCCATAGAATCATAGAATTATTTGGGTTGGAAGGTACCTTAAAGATCATCTTGTTCCAAACCCCTTGCCGTGGTTAAGGACATCTTCAGCTAGATCAGGTTGCTCAAAGCCTCATCAGACCTGGCCTCAAATGCTTCCAGGGATGAAGCATCCACAACTTCTCTAGGCGTGGTTTCAGCGCATTTCTAAGCATTCTATTTCAGTATCTCACCACCCTCATAGCAAACGATTGCTTCCTAATCTAAATTTACGCTCAGTTTAAAGCCATCACCACTTGTCTTACTGCTACATGCCCTTGTAAAAAGTCCCTCTCCAGATCTCTTGTAGGGCCCCTGTAGGTACTGGAAGGTGCTCTGAGGCCTCCCTTGGAGCAGTCTCTTCTCCAGGCTGAAACGTAGTCTTTACTTTCTGCATAAGGCTTTGGAAGTTTTAAAATGAACTGGACAGAAATCTGGAATTTTCAGGATGAGAGGACATAGCCTCAAGTTGTACCAGGGGAGATTCAGGTACACATCAGAAGGAATTTCTTCATGGAAAGAGTTGTTAAACATTGGCATGAAGTGCTCAGGGAGGTGGTAGAGAGTCACCATCCCTGGAGGGGTTCAAGAAACGAATGGATGTGGCACTTGGTGTAGTTGTGTGCCATGGTCTGGTTGACATGGTGGTGATCAGTCAAAGGTTGGACTACATCTCAGAGGTCTGTTCAAAACTTAATGATTCTGTGATTTTCCAAGGACTGAGAGGAAGATTCCCTCCTCCTCTCACTGTCTCCAGTGTGTCGGTCTGCATTGCTGTTGTTGTCTCCCCTTAGGAACCACAGACCCTGGTGAAAGAAATTATACTCTTAAAGTAAAATGCACCTTAGGTAAAGAGTAGCTTCTAAAAATAGCATATTTGTATAGATGTAATTAGTGTATCCTATGATTAACAGCAAACATTATGCTTTCTGCATAATATATATTTTAAAATCAGGTATGTGTTTCAATAGTACCAAATACTTGAATTTTCAGAAAGATAAAGTCCTGTGCTAAGATTTTGATACTTCAAAATAATACTCACAGATGCTGCTGTTCATAAGCATTCAAGTATAATCAGTGTGCTTTTAGAGGTGTTATGTACGTTAATTTCTCCACTCAGTTCACAGTAGTTTTGGCGTCGAAAGAAAAAAATAAGAAAAGCAAAAATGTAAATATTCCAATTTAGATATCTGTTACTTATTTCCTCGCTGATGCGCATGAATAAGAACTATATGAACAGAAAAAGAAAAAAAATGCCTGAAAACATAGAACAGTGTTCTGCAGCACACAAAGGGTTTCTCACTGGAACTTTAATGAGATTTATTGGTTTCTGGTTTGTGCCAAGGCTCAGGTTATGACCAAGCCTGACTCCTTGCTGTTCATGTGGCCGCAGTGCCTCACTCTGCCCATGTAATTATCCATTTTTCTCTATCCTACTCATGCTTGTGGCAACTTGGCTCCTGAGAGCCTCTGATCTACCTGGAGTGCAATGCCTTGTTCTTTCAGCCTCACCTGCTTGCACAGCGGGTTTCCTGAGCACAGCTGACACAGCAGGCACCACCAGACATCCCAACACACTTGTAAAACACAGACTGGTGTCAAACTAATCAATTTGCTCAGAGGATAGACCTAGATGTTAGTTGGTTGAGCACAAGGACACCAACCAGAGAGCGTTAGTGTGGGAAGTCACACCAGTTTGAAACTGGACTTAAATGGATGCCAAAAGTTTGGTGGTTTGCAGGGCTGCATTTCTCCATTCTCAAAGAAGCTGCAGGAAGGCACTGTCTGTCTGCTCTGCTGCCGCAGAGCCTTTGCCTTACTGTGCACTGCCTTTGCAGTATGAATGGTTTGTTGACTTTCAGGGACATTGCAAAATCCACATTAAAATAAACACCAAGTGTTTCTCCACTTGATCTTGTCATTTCCTGTTGCTAGCAGTAGATAATGATGGAATAATTTGTTACTATGTTCAAACTCTGCAGTATTGTGAATTCTCCTAATCTAGTTTAGCCCATAGGTCGTTCATGGGAAAAGAACAAGAAATTTTCCAATAACTCTCTCGTTTCTCTTCTAAAGAACGTTGAACCTGGTTCTGTGCTTGAAAGCAATTAGTATTGAGGCTGTAAAGAATAAATTGCTGATACCCTAGAATCCTCTTAATTGCTATGCTGATCAATGACACGCCTGCTTAATTGGGATGATTGGCAGGCAACTAATCCTGTGCAATGCATTTCAATTACTCGAAACAATATATTAATGGCCTACCTCTGTTTAAATGACACATCTCCTGTTGTCTTCTGCTGCTGTAAGCTTTTCATAAGAGCTATAGAGAGAGAGATGGAAGCTTGAGAGGAGACATGTCCTAGTTATGCAACCCTTTGGTTTCTTGCAGATGTTCTCCCACTCCTACATCACTCAACTTTATACCGAATATTTAATACAAAATTATTGCATGTACTTTAAACACAATTCACAAACTACAGTGAAGTATTTTCCCTCATCCCTGATACCCAGAAGAACCACTTAATTGGTTGTTTTCTGTTTACACTGGGTTCTTTGTGCTAACTGGGGTGTGCTGTTACATGTAGCTTTGTTTTCTAATGGTATAAAAATGTGTAATTGGACAAGCCAAGGTCTTAACTATTAGAAAAGAATAATAATCAGGTATATTAATGCTCTCTTGTTATTAGGGGAGCTCATTTAAAAAATGTCAGTGTTTTAATGATGAAAGAGAAAGTTGTCTAAAAAAAAAGTAAAAATGCATTTCATTTTAATTAGCTCTAATTAGAAGATTAATAGATTTTAAGGACTGAAGGAGTCATTGTGATCTTTACAGCTAGCTCCACAGGACACAGTGACATAAAAGAAACTATATCCAGCCTGTGATGGTACATCAGTGTGCATGCAGCAGACATCTGCTGCTTCCTGGTCATCTAGACCCATTCTTCTGTCAAGGGGAGGATGCGATTTTCACCTCTTAAATGAGATATCTAAAGCAGTTGAAATTGACTGTGTCCTAAAGACACCTAGACTAAAAAGAGCCATAGATTAAAAAGGGAATTGAGAATGACTGGGTCAATATGGTGGTTATCAAGCTATAGATTAGATGATTCCCACTGTATGCCATATACAAACAGTGAAATAAGGAGTGCTTCAACAGCCACTGCCATAGCTTGAAGGTGTCTGAAGTTACTTACAGAGTATTTTGTCCCTGAGACTCTCCGTGCTGCTCTTCTCTCTAGTGAAAGTGGCCAGGGCTGTTTTTGTCTGACCAAACATTTTCATACTGAGACAGTGGAAAGCCTTCATTGAAGGAAAGCCCCCTGACTGTGCAAGTCCCATGCCTGCTGCTGCGGGTCCTTGGAAGGGAAGCTGAGTGACTTGGTGATGTGGGACTACATGCTGGTAGCTCCTCTGCTTGGGTAAACAGGAACTAGGATTATATGGCTCACATTTATTCAGGTAGGAGGCAGCTCCTTGGCTTTTACTTTGTACCTAAGCCATGTGCTCCTAAACCTCTTGTTGGACACCCCCCTGTAGGTTTGCTGACTTCCCCCTGACACAGGCTAATATGAACAGGTCCTTCACAGAATCATAGAGTAGTTTGGGTTGGAAGGGACCTTTCAAGGTCAACTTGTCCCAATCCCCTGCAATGAGCAGGGACATCTTCAACTACATCAGGTTACTCAGAGTCCTACCCAACCCAGCCTTCGATGTTTGCAGGGATGAGGCATCCACCATACCTCTGGGAAAAGTCTTCCCTATATCTAGTTCACCAAGAGGCAGAAATGGCCATTATCTCTTTAACTCACTAGAGGAAGAAAGGGAGTTATTTTCCATACAAATACATAATGATCAGGAACACTTTAATTTTTTTTTCAGTAGGAAAAATGAAGTCAGTTGCTGTCCCAGTCTGGGTTCATTCAAACCTCAGTGCTCTGCATCCAAAAAGACTTCCTTAACCTCAAGGCTGCTGTAATTGAAAATTCACCCCTGGATGAATATATATCAGGGACATCAGGTTTAGGATTGGAAGATCCTCATAGGAAGTCTTCATGTCTTTGGTTTTCTTTGGTCTCATCCTCAGTCTAATACTCCATCATGATTCTTCATAAACTTATAGCTGAATTATCTGTGCCACACTTCCAGATTTCACTTACCTAACTCCATCTTTTCTGTACAGCAATGAAGCTGACATAACCTAATTTGACTCAATTAAATTCTGTTTTTAGAAATCTTTATCCTGCCTATTTACTGATCTGCTATGTTAAGTACATAAAGCAATGATCAAGTGACTATTTAGCTTTGCTTTGGTAAGTCATAGATCACATACCTTACATCTTCAGTTTTACAGTAACAGATAACAGCTCTGGTATATATTGCTAATAAATAAAATTTTTAAAAATTGCAAGTAGAAAAAAATGGCTTGATTCTTTGTTAGGGATGTTCATTTCTGTGCATCCCTTTCATGAACATTTTATATGCCTATTTGTTTGTGTTTATCCTCTTACTGATGCATTTCTTGAGATGTGTTATAGTGTAATTTGTGATGAACAGCCAAATGCATTGTTTTCACAGCACATACATATGTGTAAAATAGGATTTTTTATGCTATAGATTAAACCTCTGGAGAATTGTAAAGACAGACTTTAACATTGCTACCTTTGCTACACAGCTTTGCAGCCCTGAGTCTTATTATTGTCTTTATATGTATAATCACTACCCCAGGGACAAGCTTCCTTCCGACTAAGAGTGTGTAGTTGCTGAATCTGTATTTTTAAAGAAATCTTTCTTTTCCTGACAGTTACTCCAGAGAGCAAAGAGAAAAGGACAAGTGTTTTCTCAGATGTTGATTTGGTGACAAGGGCAGGAGACAGAGGAGGTTGGAGTATTAATGTGCTCTTTTAGGGGAACAGAGGAGAAAAAGGAATAGTGATAGGTAACAGGAATAAAAAAAACCCCCAGAAGGATATTGTGTAGCCATGTAGAAGACAGAACAAAAGGAAGTGGGGTGAAGATGAATTTGCTGTGACACTGCAGGGAAGTTGACAGTGGGAGCCAATGGTGGTTTGCTTGGGAGAAGCACATGGGGCACAATGAGTGCTGGGATCCAGGAGTAGTCAGGACTTCTTGGAGTGTTAGGGCAGGACACGGCAGCCCAGGCCCATCCCACCTGCCCTGGTCAGGAGCAGGGCAGTTGGGGGACAGTGGGAGCAGCCCCAGCCTGGTCACTGGGCTGCTCCCCGGGGACAGGGAAGGCACAAGGCTGAGACAGGCTGGGCCGTTCCCTGGGATGTACATGCCACACCCATAGGACAGCAGAGCAATCTGTGTGAAAATGAGTCTGTCGCTGCCTGTCCATCCTGGTGAGCAGGACAGCAGGAAAGGTGCAGCGTGAACATCGGCCAAAAGCTGTGCTCCATCAGGGGATGCATGGGAAAAGCAGAGCAGGCTGCTCCTGGTGGGGGACATTGGCCACTGCTGGGACAGAAGGGCACTGAGACAAACTTCTATGCCATAGAGGATTCGGGTGGTCAGCTACCAAGTTTTTTGATTCAACTTTTGTTCTCTGTGATGTTGCAGTCACAAAAGCAGCCATTTCTTTTGCTTGAACTGCTTCTCTGTATGCACAACACTAGGTTGCGTGGGCTGGGTATGAGTAGTGAGTGTAAGCCACCAGGATTGGAATTTCTGTGCAACAGAAGATGGTCCTAGTAGGAAAGACAAGTGAGGGTGTGTGGGGAGAAGGAATGGGGGCCTGTGGGCTCCCTGCGTATGTGTGTGTGTATGCATCGTGTATACCTAGTGCACAGGGAGGGCAATCTCCAGCCATGTCTTTCAAAATTCTTCTCTCTGAGGAATGGGACAGTGCTTCAAGCAGACTTTTGATGGCTGTCTTCATGAATAATGCTAATTGCATCATAATACAAAAAGTTTAAAACTTTAGCTTTTGTACAGTATGAAATGGATGAACAGTGCATCAGAAACATCTGTCAGGTTATAGAATAAAGGCTTAATTAGCATTTTTGTGTGGTGCAGAATAATTCATGCTGGGACATCAAAATTTGTCTTCTCAAATGTATGGGAAAAACACATTTTTTGGTCTTTCTTGTTGTTCTCAGGCTGGAGGGAGGGAGAAAACAGTTGTACCATGTTAGCACCAGTGAAAGTCTGCAGGGTGCAATGCAGTAGTATGTATATCTTCAAAGTGCTTTAGAAATAGGAATTAACACATTGATGTTGCACTGGGATTCTGTGGCAAGGATAATGCTGCAGTCCTATCCAGAGTTCAAGGGTGTGATTTACAAAAGCACTTAAATGACTTTGTAGCACAAATTCAATTCAGTGACACTTAGGATTCTGTTGCCTAAACCCTGTGCTGAGGTGGCACTGAAATAAAGATAGCAGCAGAAAAAGGAAGAGAGAAAGACCTCTCTGAATGATCTGAATTCTGGAAAATCTGTCTCACTGTCACATTGCAAATTCCATGTGGTTTAGTTATTGCAGAATTGCATGTATGGCTATAGAGAAAGTAGCTGCCTATTCAGTCTGGCAAATGAAGTGTATTGCCAAAGACAATAGTTGGAAGGAACAGCTATCAGTAGGAGGAGGATCTCGAGCAATTCAGAACAGAAGTCAGTGTAGGTATTTATTCTCCTAGTCTGCTTTTAGCTCTTTCAGCCATCTCTGACTCAGTGTGCTGAAGATGACTGACTGCCTCCTTTCATTGACTAGGCAGGGAACTCCAGTCCTTCACTTTGATCTGTTGAATCATTCCTAAGCTAGATACCTAACATGAGCATGCATATGTGATGTGAAAACCTGCCAGAATGTACATTTTTATCAGCAAAGCTATGTTACAAAATTGGAACAAATAGATGGAAATCCCTAAATGAAGGTTGGATACTTGAAAAAAACCCCAACTCTTCCAGAAACCATTAGCTTTATGAAAGAATCCCTGAGTGAAATCCTATGGCTCATGTCATGCGAATATTAGAGTCATATTAGAAGGACAGAGTGGTCCCTTTGGCCTTAAAATGAATACGAAAATAATTTTAAGTTGCTCTCAGGTCTCTTATACTCCTTATGTTACATGCTGGGCTATAGGGTTTAAGGAGCAGAATGTAGCATATTTGTGCTGTGTCTTGTCTCCACTGTGGCAGAGAAGTTTAAGAAAATATAAATAATCAAGAATTTATTAACCCCTTGGTCTCAGTTTTATTCTCCCTGCCCTTTATGCACTGTAGACACACACAACATTTTAACTGAATCAATTATAAATATGATGGGCTAGTTAATAGGATTTATATGCTTTGTATATACTTCATAAATTCTGAAGCACTATAATGCATTAGAGTTACAGATAAACTATATGAAGAAGCTGGTGAATTGAATAATAGGAAGAATAATAGGAAAACAGTAATTGAAAAACCTATAAACTCCATTAATGTGTGTCCTTCCTTTATTAATTTGTAATAATAATGTAGTGGCTAAATCAATCAAGGATATAACAACAACAGCTGACTTAAAATGTTCTCTTCTAAAGAGATTTTTTGCAATTTTATTTCAATTTCACATACTGAGTGAATTAAGGATGGAGTCAGTCAGATATTGTTCTGTGTTACACCAAACTGATTTTGAATGGAGCCATATTAGTGTAATTGACAGCAGAATTTGGCCCTGAACTCTCACATCCCATGTGAGGAAGGAGAGGGGAGAGACACTCCCCAGATTTGCCAGTTTTTTAATTGGAGACTTGCGCAGAATGAAACCCTGAGCCCAAGTACCTCTGTACCCACGGCAGCATCCATAATGCATAAGCCATTAAGTGTTGTGAAGAGTGCTCTGCTTGTTGGATAGCTGCAGAATAACATGGCTAACAGATGTTGTGCTTCTAAAGCAGTTGAACTCCTGAGTGTGTTTTTATCTTCTGATCTGCAGCGCGCTGTGGCTCCCTCACTGGTGCGTACACAAGGCAGACAGATTAGCGTTAATTAGAGATAGGCTTTGCTCATTTTTCGTTGCCAGTTTCAGTTTTTGGGAAAGAAAATGTTTCTCTCCTTTGCAATTTAAAATAAAGGCATTTTAGAATATACGTACGGGGGAGGGAGATTAGGCATTAATCAGTGATGCTTACGCTTAAATTGGCTGATGCAGGTCTGGAAGGCAACTGTCGAAGTCCCAAAGTGGATGAAGGCTGGCGGGGAGGATGGGGAGGGCAGGGCCAGGCTTGGTGCTGACTGTAGTACAGGATTCCCAAAAGAGAAGCCAGAAGAGCCAAGGAGACGTGCCATTTTGCGGCATGGCTTCGTGAGGAGAAGCATTAGCTGATTATTCCTTCTAGGACATTGCTGAGCTTTATTAAAGCATTTTGCGTTGCTGCTTATAATGAGAAAGGAAAGGGAGCTCTCTCCACCTTCTGACCCTCCTCCCTCCAGCACCAGTGCAAGGGAGAATTTATTGCTTCATTAGCAGCATGATCACGCTTCACGATGAGTATTAAAGTATTGGCTTACTGAGTTACTTAGGGAATGAGTCTTCCCCCAGCTATTCCTCTCTCCCACTGCCATTGCACCCCCACTTTATTTCATGTGCTTTTGCCATTTACCAATCATGATCAAAATATCACTGTTTCCCTTTCAGTGATAGGACACTGGCAATAGAACAAATATTTTTGGGTTGACAGTATGTTGCAGAATTGTAATGTGGGCTGGGTAAATGGAAATCAAAGCAAAAACAGATTCCACTCATTCTTCAGATTCTCAAGCAGACTGAGACATCTTTTGCAGTTCATTGATCTTTTAGCATGGGCTTAGAGATCATTCCCAGACAAGGGGTGTCTGAGTTCCCAGATGGTGAAGGCTGTGCTCTCTGCTCCAGTTGTACTTGTTTGGTTTTTTTTTCATCTCCTCAACTCTGTATTTCCTGTTGTGAGAACATGGCAGGGCCTCTGCAGTGCCTGCATTTACCTATCCCCCTTTTTAATGACCCCTGTACTGTGGTATTTTATCACATGGCACAGTTCACTCTATCTAATGTCTTCCTGAATATATCAGTGATAAAAAAGAACTGCTTTTGTAAAGCAGTTATTGTGGTAGGCTTGTGGGTGTTGCTTTCTTCTATCATTAATTTCAATTATGTTCTGCTAGATTTCCACAACAGCTGTCCAGCAGTGAGGCTCTGTAGGCCACCATGCCTTGGTGCTCCAAATTGTGGTTACGTTTAGAAAAGTGAATTCTTATTCAGCCTGTCTGCTGCCTGTGTGCTTTGAGTCATATTTGCTTACTTTACTGACACAAACACATTTTTATTACCACTACCATCACAGTGCCAATATACCTCCAAGCTGCAGGATGACCTGTAATCTGCTCTGTCTCATGTAGCCTCAACAACATTGTCAGCAATGCTTTAATTGTAGATGATATTTTGGCCCTGATGCTTGGAACAGTTGCAGCTTGGCCTCCATCCACAAAAAAACCCCTGTGACAGTGTATTTCTTTCTTTATCTGTTAGGAGGCAATTCACTACTTGGTACTTGCTGGTTTTGTCACAAGTGATCAGTCTTTGATACTACCAGAGTAGCAGTCAGAGAAGTGAGCGTTCAAGTCACTTCTCTGGTGAACCTCAGGGGTGTTCAGCAGATGCATATGCTCAGTCTCTGAAGTCTCTTCAGAGGCAATGTCCTTGTTGGACTTGCTGCATTTGTATGAACTGAATATTCTGAGCTGCCTACCTGTTTTCCTGTTTTTTTTCCTTGGACTTGTAAGACTGCTCTGCACACAGAATTTTACTATTAAAGGGTACGATGCTTGTTTTGGCTCTGTTGTTGATATTTCTTTTGGCTCTGTGGTAATGAATGGATTTATTTTTAACTTTCAGCCAGGCTAATTTGACAGTGCTATTGCAGTTTAACAAATTAACACTTTAATTTGTCATTCCTACCATCTCTTAGGGCAGGGGCTGTTCTGAAGGGTAGTGTAGTTACGGTGGCAGCAGGCACCACTGTCACTGGCAGCAACATTTCCTGACTCCTTGCAATTTTGAAAAAATGAAAGCATCAGTAGTGGCACGTTTTTCAGGGTATGGGGACACCTGCATTACAAGAACTCATGCCAGGATTCTTCCTTGCTATGGAGGAAGGAATAACCAAGGCAGTGCGGAACTTTTCTGCTTCTAATACTTGTACTGAAGATGAGTGCTGTTCTTGTCTCTATTTCAGTCTTTCACCACTGGTGACACTGTGGCTGCCTCTCCCTTTGATTTTTAGGCCTTCCTTTATGCACCCAAGTCTCTACACTTAGTTGTGCCAAAGATTCTTTGACATCCCTGAAGCAAAGGAGTGTGGCACAATGTGTGTGCACATGGCTAAACTCCCTTGTCCCTCAAAACCTGGGGACCCAATTCAAGCATCCTGTGGGAAACATGGGGCTAGGGACTAACTATTGTGGGACTTCACTATTTTAGCTGCACAGATGTGGTCCTTGAGGCCAAATAATATGCTTGTCTCTAGCATATTGACCTGTGTCTGGTATATATTAACTCTGCCCTTGCTCTGAACATTAAACAGAAAACTTCAGGGCCAACATGGCTGTGGCCAGTGGTCTTTATTGTGTGCCTTCACTGAGTCTTGATGATGTCTGTCCAACATGTGTCCCCACTTCTTGTCCATGGTATTGTGTCTCTTGGTTCAGTGCTTTTTGGAAGGCCCACAAAGTCCTCAAAAGCCTGTGTACACAAGCAGAAAATCCAAGAGTGAGTTTTTCCATTCCTCTCCTCCTTTTCCCCAGCAAAGCTGTCTCCAAGGGGAAGGCATCCAAATCCCTCTGTATCCTCTTGAGAAGTGGTGAAAGGCTCTGATGGGACATGCTGGAGAGTCCTGTTCTGGTGGTCATGGCACAGAGGTGTCGAGCCCTGCTCCATGTAGGTACGCATGCGATTGAGCTTGTGGGTGCTGTCTGCTGCTTCGTCTGCTCCAGGAGGACAGATACAGGCAGGGCCCTGGCAAAATGGTGATCCTTAGGCTACATTTGCCCACCCACTCATCACTTTTTAAATGTCGAAACTGTAAAAGTTGGTGGGTTTGAGGCTGACATGGTTTGCCATGGGACAGCAGATGAGCTCGGCCTGGGCTAAGGGCTGGGAGGTTCTGTGGGAGCCTGTAGGATGCATATAATCAAAACACATGTGATTATCATGCAATCATATTTTTTGTTGTTTCTGTGGTTGAGAACACTTGGCTTAGATTTAGCTAGGCCCTGAGCACAAGCTTATCATTAATAATCAGGAAACTCTTTTACTCTTTGTGTTTGGTTAAAAGGAAATTTTTTCACTATTCACCACATAACCACATCCTTTAGCATCACAGTTTTATTTTCTGGCAATCCAAAACTTTGAGAGGTTAATACCTCAGAGCTCAGGCATTGGATGGGATAAATACTCCATTTTTAGTGTCAATGGTTGTCATAGATACTCATAATTAATATTTAGTGTCTAGAACAGACCTCAGAATAACTTGAACATAAACTATGATGTGAGATTTTGGCAAATCAGAAAGTAAGTACCTGCTGCAGGAATGAAAACAAATCAATTTCAACACATTGTCACTGACAATGTTTATTTTATTGTCTTTGTTCCATTACCTTGTTTCATGGATTTTCAGTTTCTGACATTTTTTCCTCCTAGTGTAAATGGTATGTTGGGATTAAGGCATTAACTCTAAGACAAGGCTTTCCAGTTTCTACATTACCTCACTTGACAGTTACTATACATTAGGTTTCACATTACAGCTCTTTAATTTCCACAGTCTCCTGACTTAATCCTCTTACAGAAGAGAGTTTTCCAGAGTGTTATGCTACATCCAGCTCCACTGTAGTTTCTGCCTTTAACAAACATTTGACAAACTAAGGCATGAATGGTACAGGAACAACCACTTGTTAAAGGCAATCACAATCATGTGCTTGGAACACTTCTTAAATGCCAGTTTATTTTTTAGTTTGCTAGTTCTCAGGTTGGAAAATATTTCTGAAGCATCTTAGGGTACTAATCTGTCTGCATGTGGTAGATTTTGTCTGACCTTTGACAAATTACAATTTTGGATATGTAAAGTTTTTTTCATTGGCACTCTATGGTAAGGATCATGATTTCTTAAAATTTTCTCGGCAGCACACCTGAGATACTTTACTTCTCACTGGATAAAGCAGGACTCAAGAGTTTTCATAGGGTCTTGAAGTGGTTTCTCAAGTTTTGTGTTGGCCAGAGATTAATAGCAAACCTCTGTTTTGAGATAAGGTGAACCTCAACTGTTTCACAGCAGTTGGGGTTTGCACAGCCCAATGCCATTCCCCCCAGTATCCTTCCTCTCTTACATCCAGGTGAGAAGGTGACAGAGTTATCAGCAATGCCTCCAGGCAAGAGGCTCTTTGGGCAATATAAAACTTTATTATTCCCAAGAGCTCTGATAGGAAAGGCAAGAAATAGGAGTGCTGTTCTCAGGGAAGGATTTTGATTTTCCTTCCTAAGCATTCAGCAGGAAGTCTGACTCTGGATTTGCCACTTAGTTAACACCCATGTTAACCCCATTCGGAAAACTATCCCTGATTCTCCAGAAAGAAAGCTATATCAACAGATCAGCTTTCTCATTAATATGAAACTACTCTCTTTTTGTGAAGTTCAGCAAACTGCAATCCAGTAATGCAATTCTATAGACAGACAAATTTATGTTCTCCTATTTCTTTCTTCCTTTTAAGAAGCATTAAGAGCATAGATTAATTTTTTTTTAATATAGAAACAATCCACAGCAACCATTTGGTTCTTGCAATTTTTGTGCCCTTTCCCGAGTTGTTCCCTGATCACTACAATGTATTTTCATTTGCTTTTATTAATTACTTCTTTTTGCTTGTACTGTCAGATTAATTCTGAAATATTTCCATTGTAGGAGGTATTTAAACCTTCCTTCTTTAGATCCATACCAGATAATCAGGGCAATTTGATTAAAATGGGAGGCTGACTTTTGATTCATGTTTCTTCTTTTTACGATGAGGGAAGAAAGTTCAGGTCATCTTTCAACCACACATAATACAAGTCAAAAAACAATATGATAATCCTGACTCCAATGGTCTTCATCTCAGCAGGAACTTAATTCTCTTTATCTACGTGTAATTTCTATTTAAAATATGAATTAAAACAGTGCAATTAAAAAAAAATTACAACTGTTCACACAAAATGCAGGGACAATTATGCTGAAGAATCTGTAGAGACATAAATCTTATGCCAGTACAGCAGAAATAAAATGTGTCCGTAGTTCCCATTAAGAAAAGAGGATGAAAAGTGAGACAGCAAAATCGGCAGAGGGCATAGCACTATTTTGATGTGAGATTTTTAGAGGCTACTTAAAAATTCTAGTTGGGTGATCAGCATAGCAGCCAAGAATTTTTTGTACTGAAAAATGTAGATTAAGGCATGGTCAAAGGTAGATTCCTTCTTTCTAAGCACGCGGGAAGCAGAGCTGGACAGCACTGCAGGGAGTTCTGCATGCAGAAATGGTCAAAAGGCAAACAAAAGACTTGCTCCAGTAGCTTTCTTACCGTCCCTGGAACTTGGATTTTTTTTCTCAAACTGTATTGAAGCTTTTTGGTTTTACATTTTCATGAAACTGAAGTTATTTTCAAGGACAATCAGTTCCTGCAGGTAGTAACTAGACTGTTTCTTTTAATCTTCCTTTATTTTCTTCAACACATCAAGAAAGCAACTAATAGGTGCCTGAAAATATGACTGATTTCTACCTCTGAATTTCTGTGCATTTCAAAAATAATTTCTTTGTTATTAATTTTAATTGTGCATGGTTTTATATAACCAGGGCATATGATAGTAATAAAAAATACAAGTCAGCTTTTCAGAATTACGTTTATATATTCATTTTAGTTATAGTACAATTCAGAAGAGGACTGCTGAGGTGCTGTTTCTCTTCAGTTTCTATTTGGGTAAGATCTGCTGGCTTAGCAATATAAGTTGAATGTCTGCCTTCACAGAAAAGGGCAGAGGACTGTTGGGGTTGTCGGAGTGCAGTATCAGATGCTGTCAGATGAAGGGACATTTTCCTAATTTCCATCTATTGACATAAGAGAGTGGCCAAAGCAGTGTGGCCAGCAGGGCAAGGGAGGAGATTCTGCTCTCATGAGACTCCACCTGGAGCACTGCATCCAGCTCTGGGGCTCCCAGCATGAGAACAGTGTGGACCTGCTGGGGCGAGTCCAGAGGAGGCCCACTAAGGTGATCAGAGGGCTGGAGCATCTCTCCTAGGAAGATGGACTGAGGGAGTTGGGATTGTTCAGCCTGGAGAAGAGGAGGCTTTGGAGAGACCTCAGAGAACCTTCCAGTAGCTTAAGGGGCCTGGAGAGGGACTTGTTACGAGGGCATGTGGTGACAGGATGAGGGGAAATGGCTTTAAACTGAGAGAGGGTAGGTTAAGATTAGATATTAGGAAGAAATTCTTTACTGTGAAGGTGGTGAGGCTTGAAACAGGTTGTTGTGGATGCCCCATCCATGGAAGTGTTCAAGGCCGGGTTGGATGGGGCTTTGAGCAACCTGGTCTAGTGGAAGGTGTCCCTGCCCATGGCAGGAGGGTTGGAACCAGGTGATATTTAAGGTCCCTTCCAACTCAAACCATTCTATGAGGCTATGATTTTATGACACTGGATAAATAGGATTAACCTGATAAATAGGATTTCTTGTATTTCCCATTTTCAGGATTTTTGGAGAAGGTCAGTGCTATAAGAGTGACCGACCTTACATTGCCAGTGAGGCATGGCATGTGTTTATGCCTGCCCATGTTCAGCAAGGCAGTTAAGTGCATTTTTAAGTTAAAATACATGAGTAAAATTAAGTGTGTGCTTCACTGCTTTATAAAAAGTTACGTCTGTCTCAATCTTGGCCAGTAAAGACTAGTTTTCTGACATCTGGGCAAGCTGCAAAGGCCTGTCCAGCTGGGAGCTGCCATCTCTCCTTTCTGCTGCGATTCAGAGGTGTCTGCAAGAGGTCACTGTGGCTGAGGGACTGCAGACTGCAGATTTTCTAGCAATGCCTGCATTTTCTCCATTATACCTGGCACAAACAATCAAATAAATGCAAACCAGAGAAGCAAAATAAATCAGACAGAAGCCTCAGAGGTAAATGAAGAACCTTTGTTTTCCATTTAAAACGGCTGGAAGCAGTAGTCTGTATGCCAGACCTTGGATCTCTTGAAAATGACTTATTCCCAGCATAATTTGCCACCTACATTAGACTGAATGAAAATCCATCAGCAAAAAGCTTCCAGATAGAGACTCTGCAACACTTGGATTTAGTTCCAAATTTCAAAGGTCATTTAGAAAATCCAGGTCAGGATACAGAGTTGAATTTCAAATGTCCCTGAAGTTCATGTTTGTTCAGACCTAAGCCTGAAGATCTGAACCAACATGATAATGCAGATTGAAAACCTGAGCTTGTAGGTTTATGTAGAATCATTTATACAAACCCTTGGTTACTTTTTTTCTCTGTGGTATTATTTACCACACACAAGGGCATGTAAAATAACTACTTAATAATTATGAACTGCTAAAACCCCTCATTATGCATTGAAAATGTGTGAGCGCAAATTCTCTAAACGGTGTGGAAGTTGGGCTGTTGGGAACATTCAGCTTGTACATTACCAAAGTGTAGGCTACTCTCTAGTACATTTGTCTGATATACAAGACAATTTCATCTCGGCTTGGATGAGATACAGAAGCGTAGGCTCTGTGGAATATGAAGTGGGCTTGGTGGAGCAGAGGGAAATTCATGTTATGTTCAATGTGCCTAGTAAATAATGAGATATTAAATTATAATGTGTTCCAGGAGTTTTCAACTGTATTTTCTCTTTAATCATTTCATTACGCAGAGTCCTTTGTTTCTGACCTGTGTCTTTCATTAGTATTTTCGGACTTGAGTATGTGTGTGGGGAGCTCTGGGTCCCTGTGGCACTTTTGCTGCATTGATCCTTCAAATAAGAAGGAGATTTGCCCATAGCAGAATCACTTTTTGTTTCCTGAGCTACAGAATTCAGCCATGAGCATGGGCTCTTGGGCAAGCCCATGAAGACAGGCTTCACCCGCAGCAGCCACCGTGTGTAGCCAAAGCTCCCTTGGACCGGATCCCACTTCCATGGCCCCGTACTCTGAGCGAGCAGATGGGAGGCCTTTTCCAGAGAGACTGGCAGCAGAAGTGACCTAGCGTGACAGCAGGGGTGGAAGCGATGGAAAGGACTCTTGTAGCCTTACGTGAGCAAGAAGTAGCCCTCTCCATGTTCCTGTCCCTCGGCATCACTGCCTGAGCATTGGAGCAGCAAAGCAGGATTGGTGCTTTCAAACAGATGGGCCTGAGCACAGTCTGAGCCAGGGGAAGCATATATGTGAATCACTTGTGCGTGTTAAGGGCAGGATTCCCATTCGATGTTCTCAGCATTGTAGCAGGTATTAGGGTCCAAACATTTAAACAGCGGAAGTGACTCGAGCCTATTAAAAATGCATCCTGGATAACTAAATTCCTCTAAGTGGGAAGGGGAGGAAGCTTCTGCAGGAAGGCTCACCAAGCAGCAGAGGGTTTAAGGATGTGCACTCTGGTTTGTACCAGTGAGTCAAAGAAGCCCTGGCACGTGAATTTGCAACCAAATTTGCCACAGGAAAGCAAATAGGCTTCTAATGCATGGCCTTAGTGAAACCCAATGACAGATTTTTCAGGTATTTCCCTTTGATTAGCAGGTGCTAAAGTTTCTATTACAGGAAAGCAAAGAAAGTGCTTTAATTATGTTTCCATAAACAAGGTCCTGATTTCTTGGACTGAAGCCTCGGGGAGCATTACAGTGCGGCAATTGGTATGGGCTGGTGTACAGGTTGTTTTGTGTGACCTTGTGCTGTTCAGAGGAGCCTAAAGGTGTTTGATCCCTGGTCGCTCATAACTTTCTTATGTTTCTTTGAAAATCTCCTCTTTAATGTTTGCTGTAAAATAAAACCTGTTGAAATTGGCTATGTTTATGGTACCAGTCTGCAAGAGCGCTCCTTTCTGTGCTTCACAGTCTGGGCACACAAAGAATTTATCCAAATATGGTGCTTACTGAGTAACCTGCCAGATTATTTGTGAGAACACTTACTTGGGGGCACAGTTATTTCACTTCCATGCATGTGCTGCTTTTTTTTTTCCTTAATGTGAGTGAATGGACCAGCATACAGGTATAGTTGTCAAGGCCACAACTAGAACAATTTAATCAAGTATAAATAAAAAGCCAGAAAATCTTTGCAGATTTCAGTGTGGGTCCAGGATTGACTCCAAATAAACTTATATAATAGCAGTGATAGCACAGAAAGGTTGCAAAGATCCCACTCCAAAACTGGAAATTTTGGACCATGTGCAGGCTGAACTCTGTGCTGCATAGTGGTGTTGTCTTTAACAATAATACATAGGCGTACATACACTGCCATTAGGAAAATGTGCCCATAGAAGGCACTCAGGAAAATATAACTGTGCTTATGACTTATGCAGGATCAATAAAGTTCATTGTTGTGCAGTCCAAATGGCTCCCTTTGGTGCAGCTCTCTTTACAGCAGCTTTGAACAAAAAAGCCCTTGTTGGAGGGTTCTGAGAAATGATAATGAATTTTCAAAGATGCTCATATTTAGTTTTATATATATATAAAATAAATGGAAATATTTGATAAATAATAGAAAGCCAGCACAGGAAATAATAAATGTGTTTTAATTTGGTTACTGTAATGCAGGGTGCTGTCAAATAAATATGCAATTTTATTTCAGAGGATCTGTATTGCTTTGCTTTGGTAAAAAAATATGCAGTACTGATCTGAAAAGTAACTTGACACTTGAAAATATAACCTAGAACTACCAAATGGAGTAAAAGAAAATGTGTTGGCCTGCCAACCTCTTAGCTTAGCACCTGACTCAAAGATGCCCTATATTTAAAACATTTATTTTTTAAAATGCAGACTCATGGATTTATTTATAATATGACTATCTCCATGTCTTCCTCCACATTTTGTTCCTTTTGTGAACAACTGCTAACTGTGCTCTTGCATGCTATGAGCTGGCTTGAAACTTTCATAAAAAGTGAACTCCAAACCTAATTGTATGAAGTTATCTGGGAGCACTAATACCTTCAGAGAGGCAGTGGTATCAATCTTCTAGGGGTAAAGACTTTTGTTTGGCAGAGGTTCTTTAGTGCATTTGTTGTCCCCTCTGCACCCCAAATCTCCAAGCTGGTGTCAGACAGTGTGTGCCACGTTCAACCTGGGTGGATGGTGCATATTGTCCAGATTCAGTGTCCTGCTTGCATGGCCCTGAATCTTCTGCAGAGAACAGGGAGGGAGTTTCCCAAAGAAGTGATGTTGATGGATGGGCTGGACAAGTGTCAGTACCTTCTCCTTGGCACATCAAACACAGCGTGTGCTGGGCTGTGAGTTCTGCGAGGCGGGGTTACGGTCACCCTTGCCCACAGTTCAGTTGTTTGGATGACGAAGTCTCTCTGAACGTTTCATGCTGTAATACTCCATCCTTTTTCAGTATGGCAGAAAGTCAAATTTCTATGTGCTTACATCTAAATACAAATGAATACAAATAATAGGTGAATATTTTCATTTGATATTCTGTTCAGTGAAAGAATCAGTCAATTGATTAACCTATTATTCAGTCCATTATTCAGCATTGTTTCACCATGAAGTCACAATTATTTTGGAAACTTTGATTAATTTTAAATCTGTTCTTGGCTTTAGGCCATTAATTAAACTACATGAAAAGAAGCAATTAGTCACTTTACCTTTTAAGAATTTTTATTTAAGTTCACACAAAGAACTATTTCTGCTTTGTAAAGACTATAGCCATGTGCTACTGTGTTTGTCTCTCCTAGGTCTATTTTTTCTCCTACTGTTTTCATTTAATTCCATAAAATTACTGAAAGCTGTGAGTACTCAGCACCTTCTCAAACCAGTTACTGAAGAACCGGCTACTTCAGTTTCATCACCTAAGTTTGCATTCAGGCATTTGCTTTAGGTAGAAGTGTTTTGATATGCTGGGCAGTGGTTTCTGCCAGGAATGTTAATCTTTACAAGCACCACCACTGAGATTTCAGTCTTTGAGGGCTACCCCTTGTGGTAATGAAAGAGCCTGTGTTTCAATGAGCCTATCATCTCTGCTGGCTGGAGTTTTAACTCCTGGTTGGGCCACTTAAGTCTAACAAGTCAAAGAAGCCAGATGAAATGAATGTCACTGTTTTGCTAGACTGGCAGGTGATTGATAGTTCTGTAACTTATACTCATTAGCAAAATAAAGTCAAGCATCAAAAGCACACTAAGGTAGTCACACAAGCAAGGTAATGCACTCGGCAATTTTTGCAAGTCTTTCCCTGAATCGTTGGGAAAGCCAGGTCTCTACAACAGACTTTTCTGAAGGCAAGTATGTATGAGAATTTCTAGAGCATTTAGAACGATAGTTGCAACAATGAAAGTTGATAGCGGCAATGAAAGAAATGGACAAACGCAAGCCCTAAATCCTTGTAGCGCGCAAACATCACTGCTGACAAAAAGCATTTTAAAAATGAGGAAATCTGTAATATATCCAAGGGTGCAAGATAGTTACTATTCAGTGAGCATAACGTTAATGCAGAAACAGCACCATCACTCATAGGCTAAGAGCCAGTTATGACTGTGGAGTTACTCATCAGCGTGCTCCGACTGACAACATTGCTAGGCCAGGATCTCTGCAATAATGGCAACGACAAAAGTTGAGGCAGTCAAAATATACTGGGGAATGCAATGAGCGAGCGCCATCCCTGTATTTCAGATCAGCATGAGGAAAAAATAATAATCAGTGCCCAGTGTCAGAGTTCAGAGTGGGTGGAAATCATTGTTAAATTTGGCTGTCTACAAGTCATAGGAGTCATCCAAATAGAGTCACCGGGGATTGCTTCGATTGCTTTAACTTCTACTATGAGGAAATTTGGGTCAGCTCTTTAAGACGTGAGCTGGTGTAGATGAGCTGATGCTAGAAGTTACCAGATTTTTTGTTTGGTAAGAACAAATTAATTTAAAAGCACACCCTTTTGTTATGATGATGCGAAAACATGAGACTGAGGCTGTGGGATGTTTTAACTTTTTTTCTCAGTGGCAGGAAACGTGCTCTACTCCTCCTGAAACTGGTTGCAGTTTCGTATTTTAACTGCAGTTGAAATATGGTTTTTGGGAGATGGGCTTAAGAGTAGACAGACTGGATAGACCCCAGAGGAAAGTAACAGGAAAAGAGGATTAGAAAGTGTGCTTATGGAAATCAGGTAAAGGAACTGATTTGTGTAATTTGGCAAAAAGAGGCCTGAGGGGAAACTTCATCTCCCAAAACATATATGAATGATGGGAAGGAACAGTGAGCAGTTGTTGCAGCACTGGGACGCTCATTCAGGGCTCCTCATTAGAGTTTTTTATAAAAGTGGTTAAAGGAAACTCTGCTAGGGATAGTCTACAACTGCTTGATCCCAGCTTATAAGGCAAAGAGTGGGGCCAAAATAGCCTTGCAATTCTTTTCCAAGTCTTCTTTTTTACAATCCTAAAAAGCATAAGGAAAAGGCTCTTCAAGACACAAACCCCACATTTCAGGTTGTACCAGTGAGAGGAGTCAATGTGTGTCGAGGCTCAGGCCCTGCACAAGTCAGGCTTGATGTGCCATTGTATTTTTTGAATGACCATATCATGAATGCTGCAACAGCTGTTACTGATTTTCAGAGAAGTGTCTCTGAAGTCTGCATAACTGAGAGATGGAAAAGAAACAAGACAAGAAAAGTATTAACTGCTCAGCAATACCTTTGAAGAAAGGGACAGCAAAAAGTTTTAAGGACAGTGTAGTACAAGGCAACATGGATAGAAATGAAGGGAATAACATGGATAATTTAATCAAGAAGGTCAAACAGTTGGTTAAGCTGCAGTAAAGGGTTCTATCAGCTCAACTATTAATGCTTTAAGACTTTGACCACTCCAAAATTACTATTACTGCACTTGCTTTACAGGTACAGTAGAAAGATATGATAAAAATTCAGAACCTTGAAAAAACTTCAGATGAAGCTCATATCACTAGGGAAATGCTTCTGAGAATGAGATGGCTGATAAATTACTGAACTCTTCTGCAGACCAGGGAAATAGGAAGATCCCACAGAATAATGGGGAATGCAGAATTATTGCCAAAATATCAAAGAACAGAGATATAAAAACAAGTAGCAATTAACACAGTAAGCAACTATGATCGTTACATTTCTTCTGTTGACAGGCAAACTCTTCCACACTGATATATAAAACAAAATGAAAGAAGTGGCAGTGCTGCAGCCTGGACTTTGACGTGGAAAATTAACCGGTCAACTCATTTTTCACACAAGGTTTAATCATTCAAGAGAACACCAAACGGCTTCAAAAAAACCTTCACACTTTTTCTGAAATCACGTGATGGATTTCTTTACAAATTACTCTGAAACATCTTGCTGTGTCACAGTGTACCTGTAAAAATAGTTTTATCGAGGTGCACAGCTAGATCAATGTAATCTTGAGCAAATGATTTGATAACAGATAAATGTCAAGCATCGTTGCATTATCTCACCTCTGGCATTTGACTGGCCATTAAAAGAAAAAGTAGGTGGATACACTGGAATTAGATTTTGCTGGTTGCAGAAGTCCTTGAAATGGCAAAAAGAATCCCCCCATGCATTCAAGTCATCTTAGCATCCTAAATATGAGCTGTTTATCCATCAGATGTGAGTAAACAACAGATATTGCAGAAAGAACCCCCCAGGTCCCAGCTCACGTTTTATTTTAGGAGGCAGAGCATACAAATGCTAATGCACATCCTTTGCAGTAGATTATGGGTCAGTAAAGATGTATAAAAGGATCTGCTGTCAAATAGCCAAAATGTGCCTCCACTTGAACGAGACTTGATTTTCAAGGGTCTACAACTGGAAGGCTAACTGACAAATCTTCAGCTCAGAAGTTACTCCTGATAGATAGAGTGGCTTAAAAAGACGAGGCATTAAGTGGAATTAATTTATAACAAATACTAGAATTCATCAGAGTTTTCAGATAATTATGCTTTATCATTAATGCTATTCAGCAAGGAAAATGGGAAATATTTGCTGAGAGTTGTGAATCAAAGCAGAGCATCAGCCGTGACAGCTCTGCCATGGGGCAGTTGGAGGAGCACAAGAAAAAGACCCACAGAAAGAATGTTTCTAATTGAACTTTATGCAGTGTGGGAAATAGTGCAGTATTTAACAATTCTGGGAATATGTAGAAAGCTGTCCAAATAATAATAAAAAAAACCCCCAACAAACCTGTCAAGGCCTCATTCTGGCCTGCAGCTGCTTTGGATGGCACAGGAAAGAATCGTGCAGGAGCTTTAGAATCTCTTGTGTTTCTATAGTCCTTGCAGCTATAAGAGGTTTGTGTATGGAATAGAACTATTTCATCACTGAGTAATATATTACAGAGGGTAACTAGCTGTTACTAGTTCATTTAAGAAAATACTTTCAAAAGGTGCTGTGTGCCAAAATTGCAAGAATAAATATACTGTATTGTAAAAAAAAGACATTAATGATTGCTTCCTGGAGATGAGCATTATAGGTTTCAATTTGTAGCTACAAAGCAATGACATTTTCAGTGCACTCAGAAAATTGTACATTGTCTATTAAGTGAATTGAAGACTTTGAAAACGGCTATGGGTGTTCAATTTTTATCTCCACACAACTGTTGAAGAACCAGGTGAAACCACTCACTTTGACATGACTCCTGAAGGAAAACGCTGATCCAAAATGGTTACTTACAAGCAAAACAAAAATCACACACATTCCCCCAAGTTGCTTAAATGTGTTCTGAACAGTCTTTCTATAAGCTAGCGGAATCACTCAAATACTTGTAAAAAGGAATAGAAAACTGAACAGAAGCTTTAAATCAGTACAGTCTGGGCAATCACAGACTCCCTTATCACTTCCAAAAATGACTTGCTTAGAGTAAATTGAAGAGCTTTGATAGTTCAGATAGCTGTACAATTCACATGTTCAGAGTGGTGATCACCTTCAAATTTAAGCACTTAATTTAAGAGCTTCAGTAATTTTTAAATTGCTGTGTTTCACTGAGTGGCAGGCAGACACTCAAGTGCTACAGTATTTCAAAAAACTTTGGGTGTTCTGCTTAATATTTTTCTTTCAGGCAATCCAGAGAGGATTTCTATAGTCAAGCATGGAAAATGGAACAGATTTCAAGATTACCGTAGAAAAGTGAGAGACTTTATGCTTTTTAAAAATCAGAGCATAGGAGGTTTTTCTCTGGAGAATGTACAACTCCTAAGCCTGCGCTTGCCCTTTTCTGTGAACTGTTTGACCAACATCCTTGTGTGGGCTGCCGCAGAAGGTAGAAAGAGAGGTCATGACACGGGCATCAAGAGACTTCTCTGTCTATTTGCTCTCCCGAAAGAGCCTGCCCAGGTTAAGTTTGTTTCCATTAGGCATTTCTGCTTAACACTACTTCCACAGAAGCAGATAGGAATGAAAGTTTACTGATATTTGAACGACTCCCCACTTGTGGATTCAGATATTTTTACCTAGCTGCGGGTTTCTTCATTTGTTATTTTGGTTTTAGTAGGCTTCAATTTGATGTCACGATAAATCCTTCCTGTGTGCTTTTAACTAGCCCGGTACAACGTTTACTGATTAAATACTTGGCTGAAGACTGAGCTGAACACCGTAAATGGTTGCCATGAGCTTTGTCTCAGCAGGTGGGAGAGGTGCAGAGCATACCACAGAAACCCTCACAGCCCCATACCTCTGTCAGGGTCCAGACGTGGGGAGCAGGATTTTTGAGTGTTATGGGAAAGTCAGACTTCAGAGCTGGTTATTCAGGCCTGCTTGGGAGGAGTTCAGTTCTTTGGAGCAGGAAGGTGCCACTGCAGCCTCCTGCAGTCTGGCTCACAAGCACTGCTCTTCAGGCTGGAAGGGAACAGGGCAGGGAGCCACAAACTACAGCCTCCAGAAAACTTGCAAATGAAATGTCAAGAATTAAATATTACTCGAAGAGCCTAGGAGAGATTCATTGGAGCTGATGCCTTGTGACCTCTCATTTAGCAGGACAAGACCAAAATTAGGCTCCAGTGAGGTAAATGTAAAGAGTATCTTTCACTTCCAGAAAATTAGAATCCGGCTCAAAGAGATTTTATTATTCAGGGTGCCACTTTAAATGCTAATCACTATTTGCAGGCTCATTGCAGCTTCAGACTGGCTTCTTCAAAGGAATGAAGGGGTATTTCACATTCGTCTACCAGCGAAATTCGAAAATCCCAGCTCCAAGGTACAAGGGGCACAGGCCAAATGTGACTTCAGTGATTGTTTTGCCAATGCCTCTTTCAGTCTCTGTGTCTGTGAGTAGTCCTAGCTTAGATGGTGATCTTGTGGAGTACCTAAGTTGGACGTAAGGAGTGCTACAAAATCTGACACCAGACTAATGTCACACAGCTGGAAGAGAAGAGGCTCTTTCTCCGAGGTAGCTGCAATCAGCTGTGTTGGCCGAGGACAGAATTATTCATGCATTGTGCCAAAACACCCACTGATTAAAATAGGAATTTAGAAGTCCTGATGTTAAACCTACTAATGCAGTCAGTGTATACACATTATACTGGGTACAACTTTTATGTTATAAGGAAACCCAGCCTGCTTCAAGTGTAGACCCTGGTGGTCGTCCTCAGTTTTGTCACTTGTCTTTGACATGACAAGAAGGTGTTAGAAATTACCTAGTGCACACTTAGGGAGTTTCTGCCCAGAATAATTGCTGAGACCTGGAGATATGCTCTGAAGCACCTAGTTTTAGGTATTTCTATTTTTGGAGGGGTAAAATATAAAGTAATTCTGAGTGGTAATGCGGTTACATCAATGTGATTTTTGAGAATTTTGGGTATTTAGAGAGGGGTGTTGTTTGTTTCCCCCCATTTGCTGGTTAGAGGTTTGAAGGTGAGAATCTGAGAGGACTGTGAAGCTTGCAGGTGTTGGAGTAATAGTGTTGATATGTTGAAGGGCTTTTGCCCAGGAAAAGTAGACAGGAAAAATCAAACTGTATTTCTGTGAGTGAATTTATCAGCCATTATTTGGGACACAGTTAGGTTGCTTTCTTGTTTTTATTTAAGGAAAACCAGCAATCTTTGCCTTGTCCCTGAATTTACATTGGCTTCCTCTAATTTTTCAAAATGAATGTCTATCTCACTGCAAATTTTCATTTCTTGTGTTCTTTCTCTGTTAATAAACTTGCATGTGTTCATTTACCTGTTCAAATTCTTTTTACTGAAAGTTGCTGTCTGTAGAAGAGTTCCTACTGCTCCAGTTATTTACTTCATGAGTCCTGGAAGGACTCAGTAAGCTGTGATTACAGATTTGTCACTGGATGAAGTAAATTGTGTAAGAATATGATATTAACTTTTGTAAGTGGTATCAGACAGTTACATCACAGCTCACTTTTGATGCCACCTCTGTAATACTGAAGGACTTACCTGACTAGCCCTCTCACTAGCCTGGACCTGAAAGAAATGGAAAGATTTGCATGTGAGAAAAGACCAGTATTTTTATATAAAGGAGGCTTATAATGCATTCCACAAAAACTATTTCTTAGATTTTTTTTTTTTCAAGTCTATTAGCCTTGCCTTTTACAAGAAATATGCTGCAGCTATCTTGTCCAGGCAGCCTTTTAATTTTAGGATCCTTGTCTGAGTTTCTCAGTAAGTCACATCAGGTGCACAGATGTCAGGTCAGAATTGTACCTCTGCATACCCACGGCTGGAAGGAGTACTTGGGGTTTTCCCAGGGATGTGATTTTGTCATGGAAACTGCACTCCTTACCAGTAAAATTGTGAACATTTTCAATTTTCTCATGGGAAAAAGTAGAATAAAATTAATTCCAAAGCTGAAAATGTTGAATGGCATTCCCAGACTCACCAGTGGCTTATATAACGGAATCTGTCACTTCAGAAAATTCATAACCCAATCTCTCTGCATAGTACAGGCAGCCTTATGATTTAACAGCCTAAGAAAATTCAAGAATGCCAATGTGGACACCCCTGTGTTTCACTGCAGGAAAGAATTACAGCACAGTTCTTAGGAATTCTATTGTGCAAGAACTAGCAATAGCATAAAAAATGCTGGTATTCAACTAATATGCCTTTCTTTTTCACTATGTCTCAATTGAATGAAGGAAAAATACCCAAACAAAGCTGTACTGTATTTTGATTATTACAAAATCATGGTTATGTTTGACATTGAAATAATTTCCACTGAAATTATTTTAGTAAGTGTATACCACAAAATCACAGAAAATAGTATTCCTATAAATAAAGATAGCAGCATGAGAGGTGGCTGAGTCAGTGTGAAGAATAACAGGGGTTTACTGGCAAAAGGGTGATATTTTGAATACTCATAATTTATTTACTCAGTCTGTCTTAAAATTTCAGCCCATCAATTATACATGAAACTGAATACCCTAGTATAGGAGCGGACTAAAAGGCAAGTATTCATTTCCAGCTCTAACATCTCAGTCTTTAAACAAGACCTACTCCTTAGCATACTGGTAGGACAGATGGATAAGTGTTGGTAGATATGAGATTTATAGTTTGGCATTTTTTAACTGCTCCATAATTTGCTTGTACTAGCACCCTCGAGACAGATTTTTTCAGAAAGTCTGATTTTTCTGCATTTATTCTAGTAATGGTATACTGAGAGTTGTTAAGGAAATTAAAGTCCCATTTCAGGCCCCAGTTCAACAAAGCGTTTAAGTAATTCTTAACTTAAAGTACATCTTAAACCGAATCCTATTTAACAAAGGGGAAAAAAAACCCCACAAGTCTTCAGAGACTTCCTCACACGGTTAAAGTTAAGAGCATGGGGTGTTTGTTAAAGTGAACCTAGAAATGCTGCCTGTTTCAGAGACTGAAGAGACTGTCTGTGGAAAGGGACATGATGGATGAAATTACCTTTTGTCCAGAAAGTCTGTATGATGTGGTGAAGGAGGCAGGAAACTTGATTCAAATTTTGGATCAGAATATAGAATGAATTGGATTTATCATGCTTTGAGACAAGATTAAAAAAATAAAAAAAGGTGTTTTGCAAGGAAAAGAGCAATCTTGCAGTCACAAACTTATTGGGCAGTTAGGCGTGTTCTCCTGAGACATCATGACATTGGAGGCTTTGCTGAAAAGCTAGAAAAAAGACCTTTTCTAAGGATGAATGGAGAGACTTCTCTCAAACTGGCAGCTAAATCCCTTGTATCTTTCTGTCACTAGGAGCATCTTTTGGTAGCACTGTCTCTGCTCCCTGTTCTGGAGAACTTTAGTGGGGCTGTATTGACAGTTAATGGCTGTTTTGTCTAGTACAGATCCAGGGCCTGGTAAAGGACTTGAAAAATGTGGATAGATAAGTATCAGGTTTGGTATTGTGGAGCATAGTATGTATTTCTAGGTGTCCTCCGAAGATTCTATGATAGAGCTTTCAGTTTTCAAAGTAAAACATCAATAAAACTATTTATGTCCACCTCACTTCCCCAATAAATGGGAAGCCGTTATTTACAGTCATTAACCCAGACACAGTTATTTACTTCATACAGGTGGCCTTCCTTTTGAAAATTCTATTATATTCACCAGGAGAATACCTGGTAGCCTTGTGTTTTGCCACCTGGTGTGATGCAAGATAAAAATCCACAATTTCACCTGTGTAGACACTCAGATGACAAAATAGTGAGGAAAAGAAAAAATGACTTTCTGTCTAAGTAAGCTGTTTCCTAGTTGTTCATGAATGAAATTAAAAATAGCCATCAAGTATAAAACACCAATCATGATGACAAAGACATTTTTCCACTCACTAGTTTGGATCATTAGGGAGATCAAAACATATCTAAACCCCAAGTTTTATTAGAGAAAAAAAGGTAATTTTGTCATGTTTAATGAAAATTCCCCTGTGATAGAAATTCAGTGCGGCAAAATGTGTTATTTTTCCATATGACAGCACAAAGCATGACATAGGGAAAATTCAGACTCAATAGATTTCTTAATTAATTATGTCTCTATATTTCAGCATATGACTTAAAGTAATAGCAGCCTTACAGAAACTGTATAAATGGGTCTGTAGCGAGTCTAAACAAACACACATTAATATGTAGCTAATGACAAAAAATGCTTTTCTTTATGTGATAGCAAATTGTTATTAGGCGGAAGAAAGTTAATATGCTAATATTGCGCTGCACAGTTAATTTCACCACATTCTTATTTTAACTTCAAGACACTCAGAACTTCTTCTGTGTACCTTTTATTAAGTTTGTCTGAAGAGGGCAGCCTTTCCTAATACACTTGGAATTTTCTTAATTTGACAAGGTTACTGTACGCTGAACAAATTGACAAAGGACAAGCTCACGATCCGAAGTTTGCCTCTCATTATTGCCTGTGTTTTCACTGAAGTTTCTCTCCATGTATATTTATCAACCAATTGCAAAGAATATTATTGTTTTAAATATTTGACCTCTCTGGTAAAATACAGTCCAATTTCACTTACACGCAATGCTAAATGAATGAAGACTTGCTGTGATATTTCTAGAAAGAAATGTAAAGAGAATGTTATTAGGAAATTTCTGGAAATATGGGTGTTGTTTATTCTTTCTGCAGTCTAGAAATAAGTGTTATTCACATACATTTTTAAATTCTAAGACTGCATGTGAATAGAGCAGGAAAATATCTGTCCCTTTGTGCTGACAGTCCTCCTAATCTTTTATGATTTTCATGCTGAACTCCTCTCCAGGCTTCAAAAAAAAGCATTAGCCTGAAAGTAGACAGTGATGTTACATTTTCTTTTATTTTATAGTTTAATCATAAGGAAACATAAAAAAAAAAATCTTACAGCAAATTCATGCATTGCCATGTTACCAGGAAAGATGAATGGCTACTCTGCATTTAGCAATTAGTGGGATAGATTTAAGGGCTCTTAGAAGAATTTATTGCTCTGGCGTGCCTCGATCACAGAGCAGGGAGGGGCATTTGAAGAAGCTGGGATGATAAATTTCCTCAGTTATTGCTGCTCTAGCCACTATGTCGCATCTCTCCTCTTGCAGTGACAGCCAGTTTGAATGCCTGTCTCACCTTCTGTGGTGCTGGGATTTAGATTGCACGATAGGCCTGGGGGAGAAGGAATGCTTGCTGAACACAGGGAGCAAGCTCAGGGGTTTGGAACAGGGAGAACCTGAAACCTGCTGCTGGTAGAAGAGGAAGGTAGGTGGAGACAACAGGTGTAGGATTTTACAGCATTTACATAAATAAGCATCCAGTTTGCAAAAGAGTTGTCACCTGGATGACTGGAATCCCTATAAAAACCATGTCCAACACCTTGCTTGGGCAGTAAGAGTGGTGGTGTGGATCCTGCGCAGAACAGTCAGCTAACTGTATCCTCAGTGGTTCTCTCTAGATATGTCTGCAGCACAATGAGACCCCTTTATGTACCCAGGAGCTCAGTAAGTTTGTTGTGGTGGTTGACAGCTGGCAAACCTTGTAGCCCATCCCAGTCACAGCAGCTGTCACCCGTGCGAGATATATTGTGCTTGCACCGACTACACTCAAACTGCAGTACAGTGTCATCCCTTCCGTTTGTCAGCTTCTTTTCTCAGCTGATGATTAGGCAATTCCAGTGCTAATCTAGCCAAGCGATCTCTTTTTTTAGTTTGGTGACTTTTTAGGGTCTTTTGTACAAAGAAATTTTTCCTACTGTCATTAGGTTCAAAGTAGCAAATAACTGAATTTATTCCTTCCACAAACTTTTACTATTATTTAAAGCTGACAGCTGTTTAGGCTACCAAACTCATTGCAACCTCATTGCCTGAGAGAAAGCTTGCTCAAAATCTTACCATTACAAGGCTATTTGCCTGGTTTTACAATCCTTGAATATCATTCATGTTCACTGATCCAAACCCACCATTTTTTCTGACCTTGTCTTTCCTACAGCAGCCACTTACTCAGAAGTCAAGGCAGATTGCTCCAGTGCCTTCCTACCAATGATGGAATTGATCTGAAAAGTGTGGGGCTTCTTCATCTTCCCACTTTAGCATTGGATTGCCACGAAACAAAGCAGAAATTTCATTGTCTCCCAACTTGAAAAGCATCCAATTTCCTACATAACAAACAGTTGCATACTTGTGCTGTGCTGCTCTAAGATGTCAGAACCTCTCCTTATAGGCCAAAGTCCCACTAGATTATTCCTAAATCCTCTAAGAAATTACATCTTAATTGTCTTCATATCAGCATTTTCCCTTAAGACAATACCTAACTAAAACTGATTGCTTGTTTTCATTTTTTGTGACTAATCTTTGGAAGGAACTCTTTGCCAGACACCAATATTCACTGTCACTCACTGTTTCCTGTGTTTAAAGAGTACGTGTCTGTAAAAGGCATGGAAGCTGGATTTTTGAGGTTGAAATTAGAAGAAACATAAAAATAACTCCTACATTTCCAATACATCCTTATTTTGAAACTGTAGATGTGACCTTCTCTTTCTGCTCTTAGGGAATGTTTTCAAAATTAGGTTGTAAAAAATTTGACTAAGCTTATTGCATCCAAGTCTTAATAATTTTGCAGGAATTGCCAGCATTTTTCCTGAATGTCTAATTGCCTTTTGAATACTTTAAAAATTTGATTCTTCTGAGAATGACTCCTTTATCTAGAAAATAACCATTTGTTGTTCACTTTTATCTCTCATCATTAAAGAGATCATTATAGTACCTCCTCCACCTTTCTATGATTGCATTGTTTGCAAATAAAGATTTTTATTTTTGTACTTTACTGAACCTTCATGATTCATGCCCTTGCTTCCCAGTACTGAAATACATGTAAAATATTCTGATTATAACATCTACTGTAGGCCATATTTTACTTTAATTTTCTGCACTGTTGTCTTTTGCATTGTCTCATCAAGGCTATTCTCTGTTCTGGCTTTATTATCATCTTCAATGTAAGCATAAATCTGAATTCTTATTTTCTTTGGTGAACATTAATAAAAAAAAAGGAAAGATCCCCCCACGCCTTTATGAGAGCACCCATTGTCTTTATATTTGCATTTGTTCTTCAAATATTTTTTGATACTCTCTATAGTGCATCTCTGATGGTTTCCTACTCAGTATCAGTTTTCAGTGTGGTCACTTTGTTATCTTTTAATACCTCAGACCCAATATTACTCAAAGATTCTGGGTCACTTTTCATATTTCTTGTCTGCTGTTATAATGGAACAGATAATCTTTCTCAGAATAGCTGCTCAAAGAGAAAACTCTCATTACAATCAATTTATTTTACGTTCTTGGTGTTATTCCTTTATCTCAAATCAACATAGACTTGTTAATTCCATTTTTGAAGACTTATGCAAGCTTCTGAAGAAAGCCATATCTTTTGGTCCCAGAAAACTAATCCCATTTTGCTCTCTGCCATAGCCAAGGCTGTCTGTATCATAGAATCATAGAAACATAGAATATCCTGAGTTGGAAGGGACCCACAAGGATCATCGAGTCCAACTCCTGGCCCTGCACAGAACAGCCCCAAGAGTCCCACCACGTGCCAAAGAGCCTTGTCCAAACATTTCTTGAACTCTGCCAGGCTTGGTGCTGTGACCACTTCCCTTACACCTCCTTGTGCCCCAGCATTTCAGTTACTCAGGAAAATGGTGAGAGTCCAAAGGAAATAAAAGATGCCATATGTTCCAAGTTCTTCTGATAATGCATCTTATAGTTCCTTGTGCATTCTTTCAATAGGAGTAGGTGTCCTGGTGATATCAGTACTGTGGTGTTCCTTGGCTGGTTGTTTAAGTTACTGATTGCTGATAATAGAACACTGCTCAACATACTACTACCCTTACTTCTTAGCTCACAGTCTTTTTTCCACAGAAGCAGCTGCTTTAGAAAGCCACTTTATGACTAAATTTTCTCTCATATGGCTGTGTTGTGCTTCCTTACCTTCTCTGTAGTGCTCGGGAGAGTTCCTGACCTCAAAGCATTGAATGTCTCCATATTTTTATTTTTTTTTCTTCAGCTAATTTCTCCTCCTTATCTAATTGTGTATTTCCAAGTCTTGTGACTTTCTTACAATTTCTTAATTGTACGTTTTATGGGGTAAGAATGCCAACTTTATGTCAACTCCATCTGGAAGACTTGAAGGTTGTTCCTCGATCTCTTTTCAGCTAATCTTCAAACTCCGGCTTTGGAAGAAAGTGCTGACTGCACAGCAAATCATGGTGTCTATAGCATCTCCGCAGAGAATTTCTTTCACCATATAAAATTCCTAAGAAATATGTCATTGCTTCTCACCAACAGTAGCAATCTTTCAGCTTGTTTGTGATTTCAAGGATGCTGCACTTTGGTTGATCAATACAAATCAGAATGGAGAAGGAATTAGTGGTTACAGTATTGTTGGCTTGAGCTTGACCGGTCAGTTCTGCTAATACAGATGTGGTTTGAGATGGATAGCACAATTTCTAATACCAGTTCTTATTTGATTTGTGAGATATAAAAGGCCTGTGGACTTCATCACCATTTAAATACATACTTTGAAACTTAAAATACATTAATTATTAGTTTTAACAATCAAGTAGGATATGGGAGGTCATGTAGGGAAGGGCTGGGGTTTTTTTAGCACAAAACTCCTGGTTGGTAAGTGTAAAGAGAGTTTCTGAAGGGAGGGTATTTTTATCCCTGGCTTTGTCTAGAATTTTTCTTTTTTTCCTTCTTTAATGTCTTTATTAAATAGGTCAACAGGAGTGGACAAAGAGAAAAAAGAGAGGGAATCACAGTGTCATGACAACCTCTACACCATGGTTCAGAGCCCATGTAAACTTGCTAGGTGTCAAGAATCCATGGATGGGGGCGAGTCATAGATGACATATACTACTTTTGGCAATTTCACCTCAAAAATTATGAGTCACTATGTTGATGATTGAGACTAGACAGTGGATATAAAATGTGAGTACTTTGAGTGAGTGTCTGAGTTCCTATAAAAGCATCTACTAAATGCATTTGCTTCATCAAAGCCCAAACCCACAGGTTCAGAGAGATGTACTCCTATGGTTGACAGCTCAGTCAATATCTCTCCTGCTCTGTCTCTTCCTGTCATAACATTGATTTCTGTAAGCTAGAGGAAGTAATCCCTAATGACATTGTGTAACAGCGTTAAGGAAAGATTGTTTTCCCACTATGCGCTTTTTTATACTCAACTTATAAATGTATTTCATTACTTACAAACTTTACCTCTTGTAACTCTGTTTACTCTGTAACTCATTTTATGTCCTGCCGTTCTATCCAGATCAGCTGCTGTCTTAATGCTTTCTTCCCGATTTTACACTTTTATGGAGCCACGTACTCGGTGATTCCCCTGCATCATCTCACCACTGCAAAACAGTGATGTCACTCTGACATATGCTATTCTCTCAGCTGCCAAGCGAGCTGAAGGATGCGTCATGCACCCTTTGTACGGAGGAGAAGACCATATTGTCATGTCAGGTACCATCCTTCCACTGCTGTCAACATCACTGCACTTCACTTCACGTCCTAACCCCACGATCAGCAGTGTTCGCCGCTGAGTGGTAAAAACTGCTGCATAGCTGTAATGGAACGACATTCCTGTTAATAATCTGATTATTTAACCTTTTCTGTCTTCCTTTTTTCTAACAACAACAAAAAAATCAAAATCCATCTCTCTGCAATTTTGTAGAGCTAGCATCACTACAAAGCAGGCAGTTTTACAGGAAGTTTTGGAGGATTTTTAACTTATATGGTTTTGAAGAAACCATGGATATTTAAAGTACTTAGAATTTGTTTTGTCTTATGTCCAGAGCGCTAGCCATGAATTTCCAGCATAGTATTGGGATTGTTGAAAAATGAGATGAGGTTTTGAAGGGAGCAAGGAATTGTGTATATTTATAGCACAGAAGTGAAAATGGCTTCATGGGTGAGCAGCACATTTGTAATGAACAGGCTTTACTGGGGTTTGTCTCCCCATGGGGCCAGGTGTGATACCAGATTGGAAGCACAGAGATACCCTTTCCACTGAGCTGACTTCTCTGATCCCTTGAGATGATGTTTGTGAGGAAGAGGCTGTAAAGGATTTGGTATTATCAAGTGTGTGAGGTCTTACCTCACATAGAGAATCAGCATGGCTTAAGGGTGTCTGGAGCCTGACCAGAGGCAGGTATGGATTGATATGTAGGCACGAAGTCTGTGTTGTTTCATGAGATATCACTGGTTCAAATTTCAGACTTTGTAATTCCTCTAAGCACCATTTTTGATCAGATAGTATCAGATAAGTTGTCACCATTTCTGTTTACTTTGTACATAGAAATTAATAACTTGTCATTTTCTGTACTGCATTGTTGTGGGATAAGCTCAATAAGTAAAAAGAAATAAAACTCAATACTTCAAAAACCAGCTCCCACTGCTCCAGTCTGCTACGGTTAATGTCAAAAGGACTTCGCCCATTATTTGTTCCTGGAGGGTCATAAAGGACATTACAGCCCTTTATAGCATGAGAAGTCAAAACTTTATTTTTCACTCGTGTTTCTCTTCATAAATTCCTGCTGTGAAAAAAAATAAACACGGAAGCCCAAAGGCCTGTGTCCCACAAGAAGCATCCACTGAATATTTTTTCTTTTCAACATAACATTGCTGGTTCCTCTTTGCAAAAGTCACAGATATATAAAACTCCATTAAAAAAAAAAGAAAGCAAACTTCAGAGAAAAAACTTCAGTGCCTAAACATCTGACGGAGTTGTCAGCCGTCTCTATTTGTTCAGGAAATGATTTTTTTAATTTAAGAGGAAATCAGGGAAATTCCATAGCAAATACTAGAAAAAAAGAAACCTAGATATTGGACAGTGCAAAAATACAGCCTCAATTTCATATCTGCCTTTACATAAACAACTAGACTCTATATTCTTTAAACAAGCAGCATCTTTCATAAACCTGATGAACTGGAGACCAGCTGAATGCCAGCAAGGTTTTAGGCCAGAAAACCAAAGAGCCCAAGAACTGGTGGTATATCAGGTGTTTCATATAACTCTAACTCTATTCTCAGAGTACTACAGGTGTAAGTCTAAATAGTTTTTCTTTGAAGAAAAATGGTTTTGATATGATTAAATGCTTAATATATGTCCCATTTCTTTTCATATTTTATTTTCTCACTTTCTTGCCCAGCCAAAAAATTCTAAGTCCTACAAGTCAAGAGAGTTCTTAATGTCTTTACCAATGAGCTGCATTTTAAAGATTAACACGGGTTGTGGGAGTTCACAAGGCAGTTCACAAGTACCCCGACTGCATAACAGATTTGCTACCATAATAACCCTTTGAAACGTAGAAGAGGACAAATTGCTTAGGTCCCTTGGTAGCAAGGAGAACAGGGACTGTGGGTAGATTTAATTTCACCTAACATTAGCCATTCCAGTTAGATGTCTCAATTAAACTGCCTGCTTAGCCTTCCTCTCCAGTGAGTGGATGGAAAGAGACAGGTACTTCCAGACAGTAAATCATCCCATCTCAAGATACTTTTCCAGACTAACAAGATGAATTGCCATGCCCATCAGAACACTTTATAAGTTTATTTCAGTGTAGAACAAGTTATAAAATTTGGCTTTGTTATCAGAATATATACTATTTTTTTTTTTTTTTGCTTTTAGAAATATTGTCAGAGTAATGACACTTGTAACTCTGCGCTCTGCTTTTCTTTCATAATTTTGAAGTGTGGCCTTATCTTGAAGCTCTCCTTGACTGACTGAGGAATTATTTAGGGACTGTATATGTTCTTGGCTTGTATTGCATACAGTCACTGGTAGCCTTATCTCAAGAATGAAATAGTAACACATATTTCCATGAACTCTCCTGTTGAGCCATACTCCACTGTATTGATTTCTATGTATTCTTCTAAAAGTTGGGTTTTTTTTTTTCCCGGCTTCTTGCTATGTTATCTACTGTGTTCAGTAGTAGGAATCTTCTGAGAAAACAGTTGTCCTGTGAGCTGCATATAAAAAAAAGCATCTTTGCACATATACTGCATCATTTGCTCTTCTTTTATCTGTGCCACTTTACTGCTACGAGAAGTACTTTTGTTCCTGGTCTCACTGGGATTTGGAGGCAGTCAGATGTTTCATCAGCATTCCTCACATTCAGGCTCGGGTCTGGCTGTGTGCTTGAAGCATTGCACCTGAATCTGCATTAGATTTTCTCCTCTCATCCTGACTGCTGCCCAGGCAGCAGTGTGCAGACCACCAGCTTTCCTCTCCATTTTTTCCGTAACTTCCATCTCAGATACACAGCTCACACATCCAGTTTCCAGTTTTATTGCCTTTAGAAGTACAGACTGCTGTGATTCTTAACCATTTCTAAAATTTTCAGCAGAACTTCGTGGTCTTTTAAAACAACTGGTGGTCACCTGTAGCTCAGTGAGTTTGACCTCTCCTCACAGGGGGCGGGGAATGAGGGAAGGAGCGGGGACATTAAGGAACAGCTTGGACGAGCAGGTAATTAGGGCAGTCAGTCTTAATTAGTTTTTAATAGCTGGGGAGGGGTTTTTATATCTGCATATGGCTGAGAGGCAGCTTAGGGAGCAGAAATGAGCTGGGAAAGCAGAATAGATATAAAGTTAGCTAAGAGAGAGACTTGCTAGAGGCCTTGGAGGTGTTGGTGGCTATTTGGTTTGGGTGGCTTCAGTGATGCTGTTAGGGAGCTCTGCAAGACCAGGGAGGAAGTTTATGTCCAGAGATTGTGCTAAAGTGCTAATTGTGCCAGAGGGAGCATTCTTAAATGTTCTGTTAGTGCTCTTTCCTTCTCAAAAGGAGGAATGATGTGGGAGGTGATTTTAACTGAAGAAAGGAGGGTGGCTAAAAGGGCTAAATGCAGTCTGTGTTCTCCCTGGTAAAATAGCATGTGAAAATGCAGCACCTTGAAGTCTTTGAGGTGCAAGCTGTATGCAAAAGCTACTCATCCAGCAGAGAATGTGGTCTGGCTTATGACTTTGGCTGCTAGGTGTGAAGAGTCACATTCCTAGAGGTAGGTGGTTGTCTAATTTCTACTGATTGCAGCAAAATAGGGGTGAGAGTGTGTGTGTTTGGAGTTTGCTCGTGTGTAACTTTTTAAGTCACTTTTTCTAAATATTTTAAGCATTGAGATGAGCAGGGGTTGTGGCCTAGCCTTTAGGTTTTTTTCCTGTTGCCCTTTATGACCTGGACAGAAGCTTGGATGAAAGTATTTTCCAGATATTTCAGAATCTACTCCGAATGGTCTGATACTGAATTATCTGTGTGTGAGCAGTGGAAGCCTTTGCTCTATGACCCAGTAGTCTGGTTGCCTTGGAACATGCGAGTAAGTCTACTTCTTGGTCTGTGAATAGAGAAGGAAAAAAACCTGGAAAGATAGGGGAAATAAAAGTTGATCTTCAGTCTTTTATACTACTATTTGCAATTTTTTTAAAGTGCCACCTTAATCATATTGGAAGATGGAGGTCAGCTTATAAATACTTCTGAAGCTCTAATCTTTTCTTTTTTGTATAGTTAAAAAAAAAAAATCATCTGCTGCCTTTGTCTTTGGAGGTGTTTGTCTGCTGGGTGTTTGTCCTGGAAAGGATTTGCCTGTTTCTTTGTAATATTGCAGTACTGTTTCTCTGCGGGATATTTATCTTTCGGATGTCCTTGAAACTGAGACAGAAAAGTTCAAAAGAGTGATTGCTGTGTAGGAAATGTACCTGCTAAAGATATTGGAGTAAGTAATGAAACCCAAGACAGGTATTTATGAGTTTAGACAGGAGCAAGATGCAGTTTTATTGGACGATACTAAAGGCAGACATACATTACATATATATTAATTAAGAAAGGCGTGTGGTGCTTGTAGAAGGGCATCTTGCTGGAAAACAACTTCCAGATGCTTCTAGAAAAAACTCCAGCTATCTCATTATTCAACTTGTTGTTCAGAGATTTGCCGGTTATTCTTCTGAAGCAGATGGAGATAGTTTTTCATAAAGCTGAAACCAACATTGTGTGCACTTTGTCTTTTCTGAAGTTTCTATCAAAAGAGAGTGTTACTCTGTTACATGGTGTATCTGTATATTAAAAACACTTGTCCTTTTAAGGGTGTCTAAGAGAAGATAAATACGCTATACAGTAATGCTAATAATTAAATTTGTAAAATAACTGCTTTTTGATAGACTAACACACAGATGCAATTCCAGCAGTGGCTGTTTCTCATTAGTGGGAATGACATACCGGCTTTGGAATATGTAATGATGTATAAGCCCCGGTGGTTATAATTGGCATAGAAATGTACTATATCCTTGGGTGTTAAAAGCCATAAGCTATTTATTTTCATACTTACAAAGAATGTACTACATTGTGGTATAAATCTCACATGGATTGTCATAATTGCATTTTTTTAGTAATTTATGTCCATATGGTTCAAATATGAATCTGTCCCCCTTATTAGTATCCTGCTGGTGACATAATGTACTGATAAATTAGTATCTCATGTCTGGAAAGCCTGTTTGAATTCAGATCTCATGCAAAAGAAACTTAAACCCACCTGGTCTTCCTGATACGAGTAGCCTTGCTGTCATGAAGATTTTATAATACACGAGCTTACACAGTATAGTAGTGATATGCTTGCAAGAAACTTGGATATTTGCTGTGGTGTGCAGTGGGTTTGTTGGGGTTTTTTGGTTGGTTGTTTTTTTGGTTTGTTTGTTTGGTGTGTTTTGTTGGTTTTTTGGTTTTTTTTTTTAGAAGCACGAAATTCACATAAGTAAGGGGTGGATTTGAAGGTCTTATGTTAGGCCAGGCTCTAGCCTAAACTGGAAGTTGATGGTGCTGAAGTTGCTGGTATAAAATAATTTTGAAACCAGAGATAATGTGTAATAAAATGTTTGATGGAGTTCTATTAGATGCCATATTGCATTGATTCTTCTGCAGTATCAAAGGCAGTTTGATTGTAAAGTCTGTATGTGACACACATGATATGGAAATACAGGTGTGAAAGTATATGATATGCTCTTTTTTCTTAGGGCTTTAGGAAAAAAAGGAGAGAAATGTGTGAAAGAAATATAGAGATAAATCATAAAGGCTGTTTTTTCTTAAAAAGAAAAGCTGGCATATAAATAATCCATTGCGTATTCCAAAAATACCAAAAATGAAACTTAGGTAAGATGAAGTGATTCTGAAAGAAAAAAATTGCTTTATGTTGTCTTGACACCTTCCCTTCAATCCTTCCAACCCCTGAGAAACACCATGTGCCACTGATCTCCACTTGAACACTGAGCCACTGACCGCAACTCTGTGTGACCTTGTTGCCAGTTCTTTATCTGCTGGGTGATCTGTCTGTCATATCCATGTCTTGCCAATTTAGGGACAAGGGTCTTATGTGGGACAGTGTCAAAGGCTTTGCACAAGTTCAGAGAGATGATGTTGGTTGCTCTTCCTTTGGAGCATGTTTGCTTAATCTGAGTAAATTGTCTGCCTAATGGATAGTGCTTTGTCGCTGCAGTTTAGGTTGGGGTTTTGCATTTAAATATGGATGTCTAGGGGACATGTACAAATTGAAGTGAATATTGAGGTCCTGAGGTTCAAGGCGGAACAGAGCATTGGTTGCAAATTCAGCCAGCTTTCACCTATGTGATTTTAGTGCTACTGTCTTGTATTTGTAGTTTCTGAAGGCTTTTGTTTAGTTTGTTTTTGGTTTTTTTTTATACTATAGGTGTTTATATGGTTAAGATTGGCGAAGTTGCCTGTGTGTGTGATGGACATGCTGGTGAATATTTGACATGTGCTTCTTTTTTTTTTTGCAGAGACCTACAGCCAACAAGACTTCTGGTGCTCCTTCCTACAGCAGATGGTCCAGTTCACAGCCGCATCAGGTAATACGCCCTTGTCAGAAAGGATGTGAAGCTCAGGTTGACACATGCTTCCCTTTAAAATGACTCTGTGAGGGGATCCGAGAGCGTTACCTACTGCACTAGCCCACCTAGGTCACGCTGGTCTCTGAGGTTGTTGCAGGATATCCTGTGGTAAACTCTTGGGTGCAGTGGCTGCTCATGGAGGAGCTTGTGCAGCTGTGCCTCCTCTAACGTAGTGGTGCTTCGCTGGTTTTTCTGGGATGGTTATTGTGGCTGGATCCCCCTGTCCTTTGCATTTTGTCACTTAAGCTAGAAGTGTGTGTGTTTGATGCCTTTTGGCAATGCATGAAGTTGTGTTCTCCTATGCTAGCCTTCTCCTCCCATGCCCCAGGGTATTTCTTGTGAAGCGGTTACAATGGTCAGAACTTCCAGGAAAACTTGTTGTAAATTGAAACTGAAGCCCTAAAGCTTTTCAGTGATAGCCAGGAAACAATATTATTGTTAATGATTCTTTATAAGAATCTGCATGGTATTCAGGGTTTCTGTTACTTTATCAAAACCAAAAGACTTTTTTGACTATAGACAAGGGTATGGCTTGCTTTTGTTATTAAAGAACAATGTATTTCAACTAAAGCAACTTTGTCTTTAAAAACTCTTCAGGTGTCTTTTCAGTAATGATTGTATTGACATTGCTTTCTTTCAGCCTCTACTTTTGCTTTTTCCTACCTCTTTCTACATATACTTAAAAAAACCAAAACCACCAAAACCCACAAAAACCAAAACCACCGCTCCCCCTTGACACTATGAAAAATTTAAATTATCATGGTGAGCAAAACCTTTATCTGACATGCTGGATTTTCCTTTTGAAGGACATGTGTACACTAAGAGAAGAAGCTTCCACTAAGTTGTGAATTGGCCTCAAAAACTAAAGCAAAAGAAACTATTAATTTAATTTGTATTCAGATTAGGTTGGGGAAAAAAGTGGCTAAGTGCTTCATGGGCTGTTAGCTACCTTTTCCACTATCCTTCCAGTCTTAATAGTTCTGTTTTCACAAAGTATTGAGAGAGTTTTGTGCTTTCTCTTCATATAAAAATACGGGTTTTTTGCTTGAAAAGTTTTCCATGTTTTCTGTCTTTCACTCTTTCAACATTGAATTTTTACTGTTGGGGTAAAAATGAAGAACATGTAGACAAAAGGTTAACTCTTTTCAGTGGTTATTGCTTGCTCCATCCTAGGGCATTAGACAGTGAGCAAGAAAAAGTTCATGGAGTATCGCTAATATGTACGAGCACTGTTCCCCTCTTCCTGTGTGTGTCTGCAGTTCTCTGTTAATGGGAGATGAATTCCTAAGTCAGGAGGAGATCATCCTAACAAATCATGTGAAATGCACCTTATGCTCTACACACTTGATTTCCTCTTTGAGAAGGGAGGGAAACATAAGTGCATAATAAAGATTGTTTGTAGTGTTACAACCCTGTCAAACCACTAGCAGAGTTGAGGGATTGACTACCAGGAATGTTGCTTGAAAGTATGTCTAGACTATGCAACATCTGCAGGAAAAAAAAATTGTTCTAATGTATTGAAGCATGCCCGTGGAAATTTCCCTCCACGTATATTGTAACCCTTACGTTTGACTCTCGTTTTCCTTTGTCATTTCCACTCTAATCTTTCCTTTTTCAACCTTGTTTATTGTAAGCTTTTGTCTTCTGTGTCTTGGGTTTAATAAGCTTATAAACTTGCCTCATGGATATTATAAATGCCAGTACCAACTGTGAGGATGTATAGGCTTGCTGCGGTTCCGTTTGGGAGACTGGAATACTGCTGTGCGCTCTCATGAGCTGAGTGGCAAAATATTTGTATTGGATCAGAGATTTGTATTCAGCCTTGCAACTTGCCAGCATCTATATATAGTTTATTTAAACTATTTTTTTTAAGATGGCTTTCCAGGAAAGAAGAAGATTAAAGTTCAAAATTCATAGTCTGCATTTTCTTTAGTCTCATGCAGTGAACCCAGTGAAGGCTTTTCCACATGCATCTTGTAAGAATCCACACACAAACCTAATAGAACTACAGAGCTGAGACCTTTGATGCATCTCAGAAATGTTAAAAGTTAAATTGATTTCTTCCTTCTTTCCCCTAAGTTTTTCTTTTTTCATTTCCTCTATCTGTGTGAAGTCGGAAGGTCCATTGGATGAGAGATTTGAAAGGGTGGGGTCAGTGAGTCACAGAAAATAACACATTTTTCCCTGACTTGTTTTGCTTTGTGCTACCCAGACATGCTTATATTTTGTATTGGATAAGCTGAAGCATGTTTATCTATCTCAAATATGCTATCTGGGGAAGGTTTTTAATAAGTTTCTATCAACTCATCGCTCTCATGGACAACTGGAATTTGTATGCTCAGGGTTTTTTTTTTATATGAAGCTGTTCAGAGAATAGTGTTGCTTGGTGGTATTTTTTTTTTTCCCCCACTGCTCCTTGAGCCTGGGAAAGTGTCTTGTTACAGGGGAGGCATCTTTGAAACTTGATTTAGAGGTTCCTTCTGACTGCTCTGGGAAAGAGGCTTTAGTACCTGGTGCGAGCTAGGTTTCTTCAAGCTTTCTCGATGTCAGAATAAGAAGCCAGTAGTCTAAAAGGCTGGTTTTTTTTAATTCAAGGAATTAATCTATTGAATTAAGGGATCTGGGAGGTGGGCAGGAAAGCCAAACCAAGTCTCAGCTTCTGAACTGGCATCCATGGAGCTGTGTGGGATCTTATTGCCTTCAGATGCATTAAACTGGCTTGAGGGATGGAATCAAGGATGAGATACAGATGTTAATGAACCAAAATTGCCTACACTGTATTCTTGGCTAGTGGCTTGATGTGTGAAGAAGTCTACAGCAATTTTGTGAGAAGCTCTGAACTTAGTCCTTCTCTGGTACTCTGAGGGCTGCGTGTGCTTCCTGAAGTGCAACTGGCTCTTACCACTGATGAAAATGAATGAGGAAGTGGCACTTTATCAGGGATGATCATACAGCTATTTCTAACACGATGCTGCTTTTGCTGAGTGGGATGACAGCCAAGGCAGAGCTTCTTACAGTGATGGCAAATCCTTATGTGGGACAGTCTGTCTGACATTAGGAATCATAGGTGCACAGGCAGGCTGGGACACGAGGCACTCAGCTTTGCAACTCGGTTGTCCCTGCAAGCAGTTTTAACATTAACAATTCACTCCTTACTGGTAAAAAACTGAGAACTGTGTGCTAGTAAAAATGAAGAAAATTAAGAAAAAAACCCTCTTTTTTCCTTAGAAAAAAAGCAAAGAAACCAGATATTTCAGATGCCAGCTTAAGGTATAGAGGCATTGAAAGAAATCATAGATAATGTGGAAGATAAAAGGAAGAATAATGGGACAACGATCCTCCTAATTTGCTGTGTCCTAACTGTTAATGAGAGGCAAAAAAATCGGTAGCACCTAGTCAGATCTCACAAATAAATCCACCTTGTATGCAGGTAGAAGATAGTAATAGGCTGACTTTTCTTGCTCATCAGCACACTAGGGAGTTGGTGAAATCTGACAATTCATTTGGTCTCCACTGTTGGCTGGCATCTTAGTGGCAGTATTCCAGGTCTCTTGCACAAAGGTTGTTAGCAAGACTACCTTTAGAAATGCCCAGATCATATTACTTTCTAGAAATATTCGAATGCCTCTTCAGTATTAGGTGCTAAATGAGCCTGCAGAATAATTGGTGTGCATTAAATGCCATTAAAAATAATATAGAACATTTCAGCACCTTTCTCCTCCTCATATCTATTAGCAAGGCATTAGTTTATGAGCTAATGAAGTAAAAAATGCAGAAAGCGAAACTATGTCCAATGGGCCACAGGACAGGAGGGCTCTCGGCTGTGATTCCATAATGTTCCTCTGTCTGGCTCCGCTGCTGCTTTGTTACAGAGTTATTGCTCTGACTTTCTGGTAGTGGCAAAACAAGCTCATTGCTTTCTCGCTGGTAGTCAGAGCTTTGTCCATTGCTGAAATTGGCAGCAGTGCCTTAAGGCCAGAATGTGCTTTTTCTTCAATATCCTGCTCTTTAAACACAGGGATGAGTACTATCTTTTAGTATACAGTGGTTAGCAGTTTCTTGGAGGAATCTGGACTGACAATGGATGTTGATAAACATTCAGTGTAGTATCTGTATTTTAAACAGGTGAAATCTTTTAGCTGTCCATATGATAGCTTATAATACAGCTTCTTTGTGATGGAGATGATGGAAATACCAGTGTACCAGTCAGGAAGGCAGAAGCTAGGAAAGATGATATTCCAGCTTTACTGTGGCAGCTGTTTCATTGAATTCCAGGTCAGAGATTTCAGTATACGTTATTTCTCTCTCTTGCTTAGTCCCTAGTATATGTGTGTCCCTGCTTTCCCCTTGCCTTGTTTTTGCCCTTGTAGTCTTCCTGTGTATGTGTTGGAGCAGTAATGTGTTGATAAGAAGATAATTAGACAGGTGTCAGTTCAGTAGGCTCTTTCACAGTGCACAAGGTCAAAACGAGCCTTGTGATTAATTGTGCAGCATGAGAGTAGAGAATTTATTTTGTTTTAGGAAGCTTTACCAGGTATGGCTTCTGATAGCAGTTGGGATTGTTGTAGCCTGAGACACCTCCAAGAGGAATTCATGGCTACTAAGAACAGGGAGATGGGTAATAGTGAGTTTCCTTGATGGGTTCTGGCATACTACCTAAAAACAAAGAGAATTGGAGCAATGGCTCAGAAGATCCATTCCTGTGAAGTGAGTTTTCTTTTAAACTGGTGGAAGATAGCTAGTTCTAGATACTAAATAAAGAGTAATAAGTAGTAATGTACTCAACTGCTTTGAATCTTACTTGTTTTCCTTCAGTGCCTCAAGTCTGACTTGGAAAAAGTCAGTATTGAGAAAGTCACTGTCTCCCTGATGACTCAGCTCTTTGCTTTCCTGCTGAGCACTGCACACTGTGGCAGTAAACTTTAGGTTATGTGCCTGTCCACTAGAAGGCCTACTGATAACACCAGCAATTTTCCCAGAAGCCACTGAACAGCTGTCAAGTGGCAACAGCATTCCTTCACTGTTGACCTAGGTTTGAGCTGCACCAGTGCGCTCGTCTAAATGACAGTGACTTAGTCTAGCTACTAGGGTTAAACCTTATTTTTAAGGGTCAAATGAGATCTGACAACTTTCCAAAGGCAAACCAGACAATCCAAACCACAGAAATATGTTCCTTCCTCCTGGCACTTGGTGTTTACCCAAAAAACCTAGCAAAATTCAATGGGCTTAATTAGACTTAATAAGGGAAATTTGCCAGTTTTGCAATAAATGGAGTGAAAAATCCCTAAATACCTCCTTTCCATAATATATCTTTTCAGAACTAGGCATACCTCTATGCCATACATCATCATAGTTTTGCAACATTGCATTTTGATCCTAGTTACATTTGGATAAGCACATGGAAAAATCAAGTATGCAATGACAGAAATTGAATTTTTTTGACATGTTGTCAAATGGACTCACTGAATTTCAAAAAGCCTCTGTTAGGTTTACCTTAGGTCACTCATTAAATTTGAATTTGAGGTGGAGACAGTGCCTTGCAAGAGCAAATTTAACTAGTTAAACACTTGGAAGCATAATTATTCTTTTATACATCATGATTTGCGCTAAGTTCACTGAAAGTTTGGAAAATTTGAGTATCTGTGATCAGCACTCCAGGTCTGCTGCTCTTATTACATCCACTGTATATGCCATGTTATGCACATGAGAGCCTTGTGGGATTTTGTCTACTACTGATAAAAATTGTCCCGTGTATTAGGTCAGTTTTTATTAGTAGTAGACAAAATAGTAGCCACTCTTTCTTTTCTTGTGTGCCTCACCTCTCATACACTTGTCCATCTCTTCTGCTGCAGCTTGGTGGGTTCAACTGGAAACCTGGTGTTAAAGCTTCTGCTTGACTCCAAAATTTGATGCTTCCTCAGTGAAATCTGTGAGCCGCTGCTCCTGGCATGATGCTTTTGGTAGGCCAGCGTAAGGGAAGATTGAACCTGGCATATGTTTTGTAAAGCCACAGGAATCTGCACTGGCAACTCCAGCTTCACCAAGGTCATGGGCAAGGGCAGAGCAGACCTGTTAATCTCGGGGACTGCTTTGCAAGTAACAGGAGAGCAGGGCACACTGAGTTGGCTGCTCAGCTAAATGCTTCAGTACACCAGGATGCGTAAGCTATTTTTATCGTGTGAAGATAACTCAGCCAAATGAGACTTGGGAGCAGTTGTGTCTGTTGCCAACCAAAGTACACCATAAACTTCGCTTTGAAAAGTTACAGCTTTTGTAAATGAAATAAGAAGGGAACTAAAAAAGGAAACTGATTGTTTTTTTTTAATGGTCAGTGGCAGAATATGAGTAAATGTAAATGTATGCACTGTTACTCAACGGTTGCTCATGGAAGTATGCTACCTGTTGTCTAGGTATAATCACCAGACAGCTGACTGAATTGAACAAAAGCTGTTTTGTATGCTCCAATAGGGTGAGAGCCTGTGCCTGGAGGGAAGCAATAGTGTTGATAAGGTTCTCATGCTTTCTCTTAACTACTTGTGGAGAAACACTTTGTGTCTGACACAACTACTAACACAGCAGGATGAAGATTGATATCTTTAGAAAGAACACAAAATTTATATTTAAAACAAGGGCTTATGCTTTATAGGTCTGTGTGAATGACAAAATGCAGGCTAACTGTCTTCTGCAATCTATCTGTGTGGTACTTTTAGGCTACTCTGTGGGTTGTGTATATATATTCCTCACCAAGCATGGGATTTGGGCATTAGTTCCCAATACCTAAGTCTTGGTAAAATAATTATGTTTGATTTCCCCCGATTATGGTGTATAAATGTTAAACTTTAGGTGTAATGGTTATAAAAACATAGGAGGACTCTTCCAAGACACAGTACTGTGTTTTTCTCTTCTACAGGTGTGAGGAAGAATATAGCAGGTTTCCTTTCTCAGGAAGGGAAAGTTGTCATTACTTAGTCAGATAGCATTGGTATCATGTTGCACTTTCAAGTTAAGGTTCAGAAGATTCCATCTGTAGCTCAGCTAATCTTAAAAATCAGCATGCGGGGGAAAAAATAAGCTTTTGTTCAAAATGATGTTTCTAAACAGCTGGGGTTTTTTTCCTAGGCTAGCAAACGTTTTACTCCCTTCAATTGTTGTGTAATTTTGATGACAAACACCAAGTGTTTGTGCTAAGTGTCTGCTCAGTGTGCTCAGGTTTGTCTAGGGAAATGTGTGTGCTGGGCACGAGGGAAACTAGCAGCATTTGTAATGACTTCTGTAGATGTGAAACATTTCTAAAAGCTGTCTGTCAGCTGCACTTAGGTTGTGTCTCAGAACTATTTTTTTCTAGAAGGAGAATTTAATAAGATTTAAAAAGACTGAAAACTGTATCATTCTACAAATGTTTTAACCATAAAGACAAAATTCTCCCTGTGTCGCATATTGTATCATCACTGCAAGATGCCCAACCTCTTTTGGAAACCTCACTTCAAAACTGCAGACTCAGTTTGACAACTCAGAGGAATATTCCTCCCATAAGTCTTTTTTGCCTGTTTGGCTTAGCAAGTTAAGCATATTGGTATTTTATCTGTGAATGCTGGCTGCTCCCTATTTGACTGAATTTGGTGAAGAAAAGGAAGGATGCAAGTTTGTTGAACTTTTCAGAGATGTGAGGTTTTTATGGGAATTGTAATTACGAGTACAACAGAGGAGAGATGTTGGTAATGCCATAGCAAAGGAAAGCATGCGATCATCCTTTGGTAGCCATTGGGCAGTTCCTCGAGGAGAATCCTAGAATGGCCTAGGTTGGAAGGAACCTTAAAGATCATCTATTTCCAAGCCCCTGCTGTGGTCAGGAGCACCTTTCACTGGTCCAGGTTGCTCAGAGCCCCATCCAACCTGGCCTTGAACACTTCCAGGGATGGGGCATCTACAACTTCCTTGGACAACCTCTGCCAGTGCCCCACCACCCTCACAATAAAGAATTTCTTCCTGATAGCTAATCTAAACTTACTCTCTTTCACTTTACACCCATTTTCACTTGTCCTCTCACTACATGCCCTTGCAAAAAGTCTCATCTTTTTGTGGGCTCTTTTCAGGTACTGGAAGGTCACAATTCGGTCACCACAAAACCTTATCTTCTCCAGGCTGACAAATCCCAATTTTCTCAGTCTTTCTTTTTAGGAGAGGTGCTCAATCCCTCTAATCACAGCAGCGGTCCTCCTCTGGACCTGCTCTTGCAGGTTGCTGTCCTTTCTGTGCTGGGGAACCCAGAGCTGGATGCAGTGTTCCAGGTGAGGTTTCACCAGGCGGGAGAAGAGGGACAGAATCTTCTCCCATGCCCTGCTGGCCGTGCTGCTTTGGATGCAGCCCAGGATCAGATTGGATCAAGTGCACATTGGCTGTAAGCGCACATGGCCAGATAATGTCCAGCCTCTTATCTGCCAGCACCCCCAAGTCCTTCTGGCGGGCTGCTCTCGATCTGTCCATTCCCAGTCTGTGTTGATACTGACCCAGGTGCAGCACCTTGCTCTTGGTCTTGTTAAACTGCGTGAGATTCCCATGGGCCCCTTTCTCGAGCTTGTCCAGGTCTCTCTGGATGGCATCCCCTCCTTCAGGTGTGTCATCTGAAATATTTGTTCAGGGTGCACCCTTTGTCTATGTCATTAATGGAGATACTGAATAACACTGGTCCCAGGATGGACCTCCAAGGGACACCACTTGTCACTTAGGTCCATTAGGACTCTGAGCCATTGACCACTACCCTCTGGATGCAAGAGTCCAACCAATTCCTTATCCACTTAACAGTGCAGCCATTGAATCAATCCCTCTCCGATTTAGAGAGACCAGTGTAATGGGGGACCATGAATGACATCTGTAGCTCTCCCCTTGTCCACTGATGTAGTCACTCCATCACAGAAGGCCACTAGGTTGATCAGGAAGGACTTACCCTTGGTGAAGTCATGCTGGCTCTCCTGGATCACCTCTGTCCTCCCTGAGCGTTAGCATAGCTTCTAGGAGGATCTGTTCCATGATCTTGCCAGGCACAGAGGTGAGGCTGGCATGGGTCCCAGGGTCCTCCTTTCTGCCCTTTTTATAGATGGGTTAATGTTGCCCTTTTTCCAGTCGCCTGGGACTTCACCTGACTGCCATGACTTTTCAAATATCGTGGAGAGTGGCTTTCCCTCAGTACTCTGGAATGCATTTAATTAGGCCCTGTAGACTTATTTATGTTCAGGTTCTTCAGGCGGTCGTGAACCTTTTCTGTACTTGCAGTAGGAAATGTGGTCCCCAACGTGCTCTCCATCCACTTGAGAGGTGTAGGAAGAGAAATTGCCACTGAAGGCAGAGGCAAAAAAGTTGTTGAGCATTTCAGTCTTCTCTTCATCTGTTATTACCAGTTTTCCAGCATTGTTCATTGAGGGGAATACACCTTATTTGACCTTCCTTTTCTGGTTAACATCCCTGTAGAAGCCCTTCTTGTTATTCTTTGCATCCCTTGCTGGGTGCAGTTCCAGCTTCGTCTTGGCCTTCCTCACCCCATCCCTATACTTGCAGTAGAAAATGTCATCTGACAGAATGTCATCTCTGTGCTCCTCCCAGATTACCTGTCCTTGTTTCCACTGTGCATTTGCTTCTTCCCCTTTAGTTTGACCAGCAGCTCCTTACACAGCTGTGTCGGCCTCTTGCCTTCCTTGACCAATTTCTTGCTTGCAAGGATTGTTAGCTCAAGCACTTTATGGAAGACTTCCTGAAAGATCTACCAGCTCTGTTCTACTCCCCTGTGCCTGACAGCAGTCTCCCAGGGGTTCCTACTGATTATCTTTTGAAGAGCTGGAAGTTTGCTTTCCTGAAGTTCAGGAGCCTAACTTTAGTCTTTACCTGACCCATATCTCTCAGGACTGCAAACTCCAGCAACGCATGATCACTGCAGCCTAGTCTGCATCCAGTCTTGATGTCCATAGTTAGCTCTCTTATGTTGGCCATGTTATGGATTTCCTAACACTGGGGCAAAAGACTCAGTTGTTGGTGTCTGTGTTTCTTGAAGAATGAGGCTAAACTTTCTCTCCTGTGCAGATTTTCTAGTTAAGGGATGAGCTTATCCCAGAGCTCAAGGAATAATTCAGTTAAAGTCAATCAGCTGCAAGATGTGTGTACATTCACTATCAGGCTTAATTAGTTTTGTTGTTCACGCAGCTACACAGTTGAATTCTAACAAAATTCTATAGTGGATTGATTGAATTCAGAACTCTTTAAATCTGTGAGCGTTTTAAGGAAACTGTCTCCTTGTTGTGTCTAGCAACATTATTCTTGACTCTTCCCAAGGTTCAGATCTTGTCAGATAAACTTCAGATAATATTGTTTGAAGCCACACACAATCTTACAATAGGGTCTTTTCATTATGTTTTCTGTAGTATCCCTGATGTGTTGACTAATAGCAAAGATTGACAAAGTGTGTTACACACAAACATCTTGCCTCATGTTCTATTAAATGTCATTTGATATCTTCTATTGTCGACGTCTTCGTTTTGACTTTGCTATGGCATCTTAAAAGAAAAAGAAGCTTCCAGCAGATGATGTTTTAACACTTGTCAACAATTCGTCATGTTTCTTCTTCAGATTTAATTGTTCTTGGAATGAACAGTTCAGAGGGATTTCTTTTTTTAAATTCTGCTTTCTGGTTAATGCAATCAATTTGATGCAGAAGATAATTGGTATGGTAATTGCAGTCTACACGCATACTGCTGTATCCCTCCTGCTTTCTTCAGTGTTCCAATGTTTTTAAAGATTGCAAGATAGGTGGGAGCAGAAGAGTTTAAGTTATTTTTAAGGGCCTTTTGCCCCCTTGTTCTAGTATTTAAAAGTAACAGATGGACTTTGCTCTTTGTGGCTCTCGTCCTTCATGCTCCTGAAGCCTTACACCTGGAAAGGAAATGCAACCAAGAGACATGGCTGGATCCACTATCAGCTGCACTAACAAAGGGATTGATGGTTTTCCAGAGCAAACATTAGCTGAGAAGGAGGGCTAACCTTTGGAGGAGAAACAGCTGGCATTGAGCTGTGTCCAGGGGCAGATCTGGGGCTGGGGGCATGTCTAGGGAAGATGGTTAAATCAGGGCTGGTGGCATAGAACTGTTTCTCTGCCTTTCTAGACAAGGTCCAGACAAAAACTTCTTTAAGAGCATTTCCCCTTTCCTATCTTTCTCATGAAAGAGAACAAAGCTGGCTGATGGATTGTTTTAATAATCTAAGTGATGATCATTCTGTTTGATAATTAACCATGCAAATCTGAAAGAAACAATTGGTGGATCAACAAAAATAAATCTGCAGGCTACATTTGGGGGAATTGCTGAAAAAGCTAATTTGGTTATAAAGATAGGTTATGCTTTGTAATGAGAAACGACAAGGCGTTTTGCTGCAACTGTCATGGCAACTTTAGAGCTTCTTTATATAGTCTAATTTAAAATGTATTTACCCCGTAGCAATGAAATTGCAATCTATGTATGAATCGTAAAAGCTGGAGATGGAAAATACCTCTTGAACATATGGACCAGTTCCTCAAAGGATACAGTTCAGTTTAACTCAAAGTTAGAGAACAGATATTCTCTGTCTTCAAAGTCAGTTTGTTTGTCCCAGGTTTTCTGAGTGTGGACTCCAGAAAGAGTCCCTTTGTCTAATCTTGGAGCTGGTCTTGGCTAAGAAACTTTTGTTAACTAGAGATCTCAGTATTTAAGGTTTGCTTCAACAGCTCGTGAGCTCTACTGTCTACTACATAGCTCTACATAAGCTTGAACAGTCATTGAACACTGATAAAATTCAGTTATGTCAAGATTCTTGTTAGTCCTTATGTTTCAAGGCACAGATTAGTTGCCTACTGAGTTAAGATCTTGATTGTGTGAGTGCTCCATTTTTGTTCCATCAAGCTGTGTTTGTATTTGAAATCAAACTGTAATTAGGAAATGAAAGCCTGTTTTTTCCCCCCTGTTCTGTATTAGGAGTGACTCAGTTACTTGTTAATGCTAAGCATTGGTGGGAGTTATCTGAAAGGCAAGAATATGGTGCTAGAAAGAAAATTAGACTTTTATACTGGTGATTTAAATCAATGGGTTCAGGGTGCTGGTTCTCTCAGTGTGTTTAGAGATCCTGTTTCGTTCTGATGACCAGCTTTTAGACTTAGAGGGAAATTCTTTGAGAATTTCATGGTGTCTTCCGAGCAGAAGCTAGTTAACTTTCCCAAAGTCACCAAAGCTTGCATTATTTGATCTTATCCAAGTACCCTATCTAAAAGTTCTGGTTTCAAGGTCCATAATTAATATCTTTATTACTCTGTAGTTCTGCCAGTGTCTGAGAACCTTTTGTAGAGTGACCATCAGCCTACCTGTAAAGTGGGCTATCAGCTTTGGTGCTTTTTAAAATAATCCCAGACAACGTTTCACACATTTGGAGGATGGGATTGTTAAAAACGCCAAGGGTCTACAAGTAACTTACAGTAATACCTCAAAGTCCTCTGATGTGGGAGGCCAGGACCTTAATTCCATTCTAAATGAAATATTCAGGTTTTCTAAGAAAGAAATTGAAATTGGGATAACGAAGGCAAAGAACTGGAAAAAACAATTCTGTATACACTTGACTTACATATTGTCGTAAACCCACTATTTCTTGCTTCAGCTGTAGTGGATGTGCAAGACAATTACTGTATCAGGGCGAGATTTGCATAGATGTAGAAACTTGAATCAAAACTTCAAAACCAAAGGCCACTAACAAGTTATTGAAAAGGCTGAAGTAGCGCAAGCAGAAATCCTATGGGCTTCAATGGAAACATAAAGTTGTGATCAACAATGTAAGGAAAATGTGACTCTGGCAAAATGAGATGTTTTGTTGGTTTCTTTTTCTAGTAAGTGTGAATGGTGCTCAAATGGGGAAAGCATCAGAACTCCCAAGAATGAGTGATGGTGCCTCAATGGATGAGATTGATTTGAATCCATCTTCATGTACAGGTTAAAATGTGAATATCAATTGCATAGCTGCAAAATTAAGAAAGGAAAACTAGTGTTCAGGATTGCAAATGTACCCATCAAAACTTGTGGAGGGAGATGATAGTCTGGCAGAGTATGCTAATGAGTTTTAGATTTAAGGCACATGTACTTTCTTTCCATGGTTTACATTTGTGGGCAATGGAAGCGGTAAGCAAAATCATGCTGTGTGCCTTCATAACCACAGCTGACTGTAAGGAGTGGGGAGGAAAATTGTTGTTAATCCTCACAGTGACTTTTAGATGGACCTCCAAAGACTAGACAAAATTCTAAGCCACTTAGAACAACTTGCGTCTATTGTCTCCTGCAGTACAGTGCCTGCATATCCTGCTAAAAATCAAGCTCTGCTTGTACCCATCTAATAGGAATATATTGAATCTTGCATGGAGTGCAAGCAGGACTTTGATCAATATTGCACGCATTTTATTTGAGGACCTACAGCAGAGGCCCTACACTTAGAAAAACAATTGAAGTATGTCTTGGGAACACTTGACAGAATATATAAACAGATGATGTTATGGTCTCCGTGGAAATCTAGCTGTATTGAACTGAAAATAGACCATACAAGGAGAAAACTGTAGAATACTTAGTCCTTGTAGTAGGACACTGCATGCAGTAGGCCAGCAAGCTCTGTTTGGATTCCTGTGGAAAATAAAACTACGATGAAACTATCTCCCTCAAAGAATGTAGTGCATCTCTCCATACTACGCTGTGAACTTCTGAAGGAGGAGTTTCTCTGTCTTACTGAGTGAAGTATACTACAGGTATCTGATAGTAAAAATTAAAAGCATGAATTGTCCAGAGGAGGATGTTGCAGGAATTGTTCATGAGATTCCTCTTCTATAAGGGGAAGCGTTAACCCTACAGTCCATATACAGTTTGGTAAAAGAAATATATTACGCCTGAGCTTCTATCACTTGCGTTCCCTTTTCTCTGGGGCAGTAGGACAATGCCCATATCAAATGACTACATATTGACAAACTTCAGGTTGTGAAGCATTATCTGAGCTACTGTCATCTGTATGTTCACATAACTTTCTGTGTGTTGATTTTTATCTAGGAATGTTGTGCTAACACTTATTTAGAAAAGTAACTAAGGAAAATTAAGTGAACATAGGATTAAGTTCTGATTTCCGTGCCCTTTGGGCTACTTGTTTTCAGTTTGAGCCATCAGGTCTAAGTATTTTATCTTGGGGCAGAAGTCTGGCATCCTTTCATTTCAGTCTGTTATTTAACTAACTAAATTGCATGGTGAAGTAGAAACTTATTTTATCTTAAGATTTTTTTTTTGTAAGTCCAGTCTCCTAACTTCTCCTTAATCTTGTTCTAGGATGTTATTTCCCAAATGTAGTATATGAGAAGTTTTATAGTTAATAAGCAATAGTGGCTGTACCAGTCTTTGCGGTACAAACATTAATATGAAATCCTCCCTAAAGCAGTTGTTGTAAGACTGTTGATATATCTCCTCTAAGAAATATGAGAAGAAAACCCATAAAAGGCCATATGTTTTGACTGATATGGGAAGTGTCCCTGAACGAGAGTGTTCTCATATCACAAGTAAGTGGCTACTCTTATGCCAGAACAGGTTCAGAATTCCTCATGTTTAAGGTTGCAGTGATTTCTTTTTGTCTTCAATGAGAAAGCTTTCATTTAGGCACATAGTCTGTAGTATTTTTTTAACTCCTTGTATACTTTGCCCCATTACTGTATAGAAGCATTGGCAGAATCAGTTTTGAGTATATCAGTCTTTCTTGCATATGTCCCTTAATACAATCTTTCTCAAGAACTTCTCCAGTTTGGTCCTTGAATACAGCAAAACTATCACTATTGAATGGGCTTGTTGAAGAGCCTCAAGTAAACTAAACTGAACTCATCAAACTTTCAGCTCTGGCTCATACCGTGTCACTCAGAGTTGTGGAATATGATGCCAGTTTCCCAAAGAGATGCTTGGGTCTTACATATTTTTTTTGATGTATTACATAAATATATACATATACAGATACATATACATTGAACTTGCAACTAGCAAAGGTCCTGATTAAAAACTCTTCTGTAATTTGGAAGTGCCACGAGGAAGAAAATCTGCCTGAACTCTATCAAGGAATTGGCAAACTCTTAGGTAAAAGTGGCATGGAACCTGCAACACACTTGGGTTCCAACGTTAAAAGTCTGACTGAAGTCCTTCACTGAAGGTGCCTAAAACAAACTGAAAAGCTCACTAACTCCTCAGGAAAAAAAATTCTACTAAGGTGTGTTCAGCATAATGATGCATATCTGTCACTTCAGTAGAGCTCAGAAGACAGGGTTGCTCACTCTGGAGCAGTACAACTCCATGCTTGAATCTTGTTTTGTACCTTTTCCTGGAGCAGTTGCTAATCTCAGGACTGGAGGAGTACAGGACCCGTTTGGACATTTACTCTGAATTGTTACAGCTGTTCTGTTGTTACTTAAACGTGTGTTATTGTGATCTAAAGGCGAAGGCTATTCTTGGCTATAGAGAATATTTTTCACGTGTAGGGCAGGTCACCTTTTCTAGCTTTTGCTGCAGTGGGACAATAATCCATCACCATGGCATATTGTATTTGTGTCAGTGTACCAAAAAGACAAGTAAGCATTGCACAGACCAAGTCTCAAGCAACTTCATGCTTTCCACATCAAAGCCTGCGACTCCTGTTGCCTCAGCTTGCTAAGGCCTCTGGATGAGTACCAGGACCCAGCTCAGCTTTGCTTTCCCCTGAGCTGGTGCCTGCAGAGATTTGCTAAACATCCATTAACTCAGGAAGAGGCGGGAACACCACAAATTTTCCAGTGGATTTTTCCCTCTTTCTTTTTGTCCTGCAACTTCTTGTGGTTTCTCACTCAGTTAAAATATTAACTGTAATCTGCTTTTTGATGATTTTATAGGAGAGCCAACGTTTCTGTGCGTCTCAGAGCGGACAGAAGCATTTGCAGCTGAACCGGCTCTGGAGGGCGGCTCATGCCAGCATCTGCCACAAGGAGGCAGAAGCATTAAATCTTTAAATACTTTTAAACCGGATCCTTGATACGTATCTGAGTTTATTAAAACCATGCTTTGGAGTATCTGTAGCTGCCTCTGATGTATACAGATGCGTGGGGAGAGGGAATTTTTGCAGGGGAGAATCCAAAACATCAAAGAATTTTGTGCATAGCAGGGCTTTACTTGGTGTTTTGATAAGGTGGAAAAAACTGTTATAAAAACATATCAGCAGCAATTAAAGCAGAGACACCCCCCCACCTCTGGCAACAGTTACATGACAGTTTCCCACCCGTTGCATTTCATAGTTATCACTCATGGTCACTTTTCCTTTGTGAAGGCAGCTCTAAAGTCCAGATCAGTGACAGTGACACATTAACATTGCAGTAATTGTATTTTCAAGCATGCCTGGCTTCCTGTTCAGCTAATAAGTTGCTTGCTCAGCTGCTTGCAGTAATTCTGAAACGCAGCATGGCATATTCGTGTTTCTGGGCTACCTTTTTGGTGAGGATGTGGTCTGATTGCACTGTGATAATTCTCTTAGAGGTTAGCTATAGAGAATTCTAAAAAGTGTGAGTGGTTTAATTGAGTCTGATCCCTTCACAGCGCTGCTGAATGCGAATGAAATCCCACTTGCATCCTGGTGAACAGAGTATTGAAAGCTTGGTGGTGGTTTGCTGCGTACGCTTTTTATACCTGGGAATGCACGTGAAAGAAATGGAGAAGGGGAGGCGAAATTCAAAGTGAAAGCTTGTATTTTGTCCTTAATTTGTCCTCCTTTACTTAAGTATCAAAGCACATATGGAAGAAAGGTCACTGTTATCTGAAACTACTGCAGCTCAATACATACCTAGGCATAATGGAATTTGTTTAAGGACATGGTATCATCTGTAATGTCAGATGTCCTACCTGTTACCATCTGTGTCAGACTTCATCTTAACTGACTGTAAATGCAGATCCTTTGCTTCGTGCCTTAGATTGCTGTCTCGGTTAATGTAAGTTAGTTTGTGTGTTGAAATCCACTCAAAAGAAAAATTTCTTCCTGACTAAAAAATGTTTGTGTAAGAAACACCTCTTCTGCCTGTGAAGGGATATTGCAGTCCGTTGTGTTAAGATGTATTACTGGTTTAAATTACAGATTATGACACTTCAAAGGTGCTTTCTGATACTCTTGCAGCAATCAGACATACAGTCGCGATGTTCCTGTGGCTTAGTGGCTCACAACGGAAAAGGAAGGAAAAAGGCATTTGATACCAGAGATGCATTTCTGAAGAGCAGCCTATTGTTTCGCTCTCATCCTGTATGCAACCACAAATGCTCATTGCTGAGGGCAGGCGTGGGCTCCCCCACTTGTGCTGCAGGGAGCTCTGCTAACGCGGGGCTCGTAACCTTCCTCTGCTCCGAGCACTGTCTTTATATTTCAATAGCTTATTGAGCGCATGTCTTTCCACAGCCCAGGGCTTGAATTTGGGATCACATCATCTAGCTTCCACTCTAATTAGTTATTAAATACACTGGACATTTTCATGTGTTAATTAATACCCAGTGAGACTGTATACAAGGTGATGAGTAAATAATACATCAGTATATTTACATTCTTTCTTGGGTACCGTGTATATGGAGAAGTGGTTATGCCTACTTTTAAATGGGGGGCTTTCTGATTTTATTTCTAAACTTATGGAAGCTTTGGATTGTAATTAATGACGCTCTTCTAGTAAAATAGCTTTAGTAAGGTCTATTTTCTGACCTAAAATTATTTTCCTCTTCTTACATTTTCAGGTTAAGTGTAGCTTTTATAATTGTTATTTTAATTTTATTCATTATTAAAAGTTAAAAGAGGGAGATAGTGAAAGCAGTTTAACATCCAGGTTCTCTCCTTTGTTTTACACTTTCTTCTGCTTCCATAATGTGCTTCCAAGGAAAAAAATAATCAGTATTATGTGTTGTTCTGCCACAGGCTTTACACACTGGTAAACTCTTCTCCTGCGAAAGATGTGTCAGAACCACTATGAGGAGCATAAAATAAATGTTTTATATAAGTAAGCTGTTTAATGTCCTGTTACAACCAGTAAGAGCTATGTTGTCCTGCTAATGCAAGTAATCACTTAACCTTTCTGGGAACTGACCTTTCTTCTGCTGTGTTTAGGAGGGTTGTTTTTGTGAGTCTCAGGACTGCACAAACCGCTGTGTGTGATTGTCATGTGGCAGAGTGCATCTCTTAATGTCACATAGGAGCTTCCTTAAACTCACTTCTTCTGCTGGTTGAATATTTTATCAGTTTCTTCAGTTCAGAATGGCCTGCCACGCTTTTTTTTTTTTTTTTTAAAATCTTGACTAGCCATGACAGTTTTAACTGCCATTGAGTTTTGCCATTTGATTGACTTCTCTGTTATGGAAATGGTGTGTGACATGCCTGACTTCCCATTTCCAGGTAAATCACACGAAGACAAAGAAGCCCAGTTTACTGTAATGATACTTCACATTTTCAGATATCATGGCTGAGCAAATGGTCCATTGCTTTGATTACAGTGGTCACTGAGGTAGTGTCTGACAGGTTTTTTTAGCTCCCAGGTGTCTAGATAATAGTCTGTGATAATGATGTTATTGTGTGGATTTTTGTTCTGGTGGTTTTTTTGTTTTTGTTTTGTTTTTTGTTTTGTTTTGTTTTTTGTTAGTTTTTTTTGTTTTGTGTTTTATTTGGTTTTTTGTTGGTTTTTTGTGGGTTTTTTTGTTGTTGTTAATTGGTTGGGGTTTTTTTGTTTTGTTTGTGTGTTTTGTTTTTGTTTTTTGTGAATTTGGTGATTTCTACTATGCTTGAAAATCTGCTGTGCATTTCAGCACAACTGCAGCCTATTGCTTAAGCTGGACATCCTAATGCACATCACAGCTCTGGGCTGGGAACAGTCATGGCCCTGGTGGGGAATGCACTGTATCTTTAGGGCCTCCAGAGAAATGGTTCTATTTCAGAGTGACTCCCACATACTTCTGAGAAACTTTTAAAAATAATTTTATAGTACACAGCCAAAGTGTTTTCTCTCGCTGTGTGTAACACTGAAGTATTTTTCAAAACACCTTGACAGATAAAATGTGCTTGAGTATCAAGTTTTTTTCCTGCAGTGTCTGATTATGCAGGTGCAGTTGATATAAATTTTTCCTTTTTAATTCCCTCTCCCCCACCCCCAGCTGTTACCTTGAAGTGGTGTGAAATGAGTTTGGTTTAACAGTTCATGTTTTTCTTCAGATGCTATGCTTTTCTGCTACAAGACTGCCTTAGAGAAGTCACTGATATATCCCTTGATCATTTTTTTAACTTGTAGTTGTACTAGCAGTGACCTTACTATAAAGTCTTCTCTGTCTGTTGGTATCCTACTCTTGGGTATTATTACAGTGGTATGGTGCAAGATGAACTATTTGTCAGACTTTAAAATTTTTTTTTCCACATTTAGGTGATAGTTTGGTCCCTCAGCAGAAGTGAACATGGCACAAAAGCTCTGGACACTGGGAGCCTCAGGACTGTTTGCTGAAAGGTCCCTTTTGCCTCACTGAAAAATTTCAGGACTCTAATTTTTTTTTTTTCTTTTTAGCACAATTTCAGTGAGACCCAATACTTTCTGACTATTCAGTAACTGCAGCACAGTTTGTGAGTTGAAAACTTCAGAAGACACTTTTACAGCTTGTAAAGCTACATAACCTTTGAGTTTACTTAATCTCTTTAGGAAAGATTTGTGTTGTAATGCTTATACCTCTTCAGGTAACATCATGATCTTTGGATGGACAACAAGCACGTGGTCTGGACATAGTTCCACTCTTAGAGATTCATATTCATTTTCTTTTATCTTGTGTTTTAGCTCCCTGTCCGTTTCTAGCAAAGATGTGAAGATAAAATTCTGATCTTGGTTGCTGTCTCTGGAGCCATTTAGTTCTGTTATCTATTTTGTGCTTGCTACACACAAATATGTCCTTGGTGTTGATACTAGTCTGTGATTTAAAACTGCTCTCATTCTTTTTAGTTTTGTCATATGCATACAATATTTCATCTTTTGAGGCTGCCTGCGGTCTTACTGCTGTGTGCTTTCCCTTTGTTTGCAAGGATAGGTATAATCTTCTTGTCATAGTTTTTAGCTCTGATTCCATACGCAAAGTCTGTCTTATAAACTTTGTCGTGACTTTTCTCTACTGCACCTTTATGTTGCCTTTCTGTTTAACTTTTTTATGTTGTGTTTCATGGAAAATAATATTTTTTGCTTCTTTTTTACACTTCCCCAGTTCTACTGAGTGAATTATTTGTATGTCTGCTTCCCCAGCTTCTTGGAGTTCGGTCTGAACTCGTTAGCTGACATTTCCCATGTCTTGGTGGAGTTACTGTATTCTCTTCTGAATTCTGTCTTTGCGGCTGTGTATCTCTTGTCCCTTTCCTGAAGTATTTGTCATGATATGTTTTTATTGTGCTGTGCCTTTGCAGGAGCCCCGAAAGCCAGAAGATGCTCCTATTAGCCACTATGTATAGAACCCCCCTCTTACAGGTATTATAGGCTGCGCCTTTCTCTTGTCAGTTCCTCTCAGCTGTGGTGTAAGTCATTCGGCTGTGCTTCCTTTGTTTGGCTCTGGGTACAGCTCTGTGTCTTCTAGTAACTTTCTCTTTTTTTTTCTTGTCTGAGAGGTTCCCTCTCCAGAGCTCACTCTTACCACTACTGGAAGCAAAGCTCAAAGTCTTTGCTTTCCAAGCAGGCCATCATCATATGGCTTTGGAATTCCAGGTGAGTCTCTAGCCTGGTGTTACGTGTTGCAGTTCCTTCTCAAATTCACATGTATGCTCTCATTGCCTCCATTGCTTGTGGGGAGGTTGCTGTTCCCAGCAGGCATTTAAATCTTGCACTGAATAAGATTGGCAGCATTACTTCCAGGATTATTTCAGGAAAACCTCTAAAAACATCTGCTAAAGTGTCATTATCCCAAGGATGACAGCCACCTTCTATTTCCTACTCACCATTTGGAGGTAACCTCTCCTATCATGACTTCAAGCAAGAGATAAGACCAGTGTGGTGCTAGTTTTGGTGCTAGTTGTAGCTCTGCTGCTTGACCAAGATGACCAGCGGCCAAGTAAAATAATATTTTAAAGCTTTGTGGAAATTCCTGTTTCTTGCACTCTTCGTGGAAGGAGGTGAATTCTCTAATGAGGTGCTGTATAATTTTTTCAGACCTTCTCCTTTTAGTCACTAGAGGAAAACTAAGTTTAAAATGGAGGCCAAGAAATTAGAAATTGTTTTAATACCATTTGTTGTCTCTTCTCCTGCCAGTCTCTTATTTCCTTCTTCAGACATGCTGAAATGAAACCTCAAATACTGACACTCAGCAACCAACTTAGTCTAAACCATGAGCTAAGATGCGCAAAAGGGGCAGAAGTTGTTTCTTTCTAGTGACGTTTTTTGGTTTTTGTCAGGTCTACTGTATCAAAGTGGAATTACATAAAGACTTTGTCTTAACAAACTTTGTCTAATTTATTTTTCTTCTTGTTTTTTTTTTTTCCTTCTTTTCCCATGCTCCCACAGCAGTAGGCATGAAAGCTCCTGCCTGCCTTGCTGTCCTCATTGGGAATTACCCATTAATAATTTTTAGCATGCACAAGGTTTTCATCCCTATAAAGCTTGTGTTTCTTCCTCATATCTCAGTTCCCTGTTAGGCACCTGCTACTGGTGACCTTGCAGAAGGGCCTGAGGACTCTTCCCCTCTTCCTCTTTCATCGTTTCTCACTACTAGCAAGTCGTGCTCATGGCATGAGCTGAGCCTGAAACGTGCCAGGAACAAACTGTGCAAAGTCCTTTGTGACCTGAACAGAGGCTGAGACTTCAGTGGCGAAAACAAGAGCCGATACCTGAGCTCAGAGACATTTTATAGTGCCTCAACTTTGTTAGGGCATTGCTGCTAAGCTGTGCTCCTGCCATTTGGTGGGATCTGGCTGCAGCAGCTCATCTGTGGAGAGCAATCAAGAAACATGAGATTCTTTGAGGTGATGCTGTTTTTCCTTTGATGTCTTGAGCCTTTATGATCTAATGGTAGTTTGAACTGCAGAGTGGAGGAACCAGCCAAAAAAGTGCCTTTGCCAGGAAACTCTGAGCATCAGATACCTTCTAATGAGAAATTCAACTCTTTTCTGCTCATACAACTTGTGAAATTGTGCGACCTCAAATAGGATTAGTCCCACAAATACACCTCTCATTTGAAGAGGGAGAAGTTCCACTGCAATAAGCGTTGTTAGCAGATACCAGCTGACACTTGAGTTTCAGGCTTCCTTGTGTGATAATGTATGATGTTTGTAAAAAATCCTGTTGTTTTTTTTTTTTTGCTGTACCTTTCCCAAGAAGTTCTAGTACAAAATAAAAGAGATTCTTTTGAGAAGAAATACCTTCAGCATGGGTACTGACAAAGTACTTGTGGGGAATACCTGGGCAGAGCTTGTTCTAGTTGTAAGTGAACATCTACCCAGAGAGGAAAAGCAGCTCTTGGCCTTATTTCTCTCCAGGTAAAGATTGTTTTTCAGTTGGATTTGCAGAGATTTTTTTTCCTTTTTAATTAGCTAATACTTCTGTATGATTCTGTCATCATGTGCACTTTGGAAGCGTGATTCACCTGAATATCTGAGAAGGGATATATGTTGAGTGATGTACTTGCATAAGGTTTCTAGGAATTACTGGTACTTTTCTGTACTATTGAAATGTGCAGATGGTTTTGGCAAGTTCTGACAAGCTCCTGTTATGACTAAGAGTAGGGATACTCTTACTGTTCTTTTTATCCATCCATGTAACAACTTAAAAGATTTGAAGGAGTGTTTTTCCTTTTCTGATCAAAAATAGTCTGATGAAAATATCTGCATATACATCAGTCTGCTCTAAAACAGATTTTGTGCGGTGTCAGTTTTTGTCTTTTGTTGAATGTTTGCAACTTTTTCAGAAATCTAAATTCCTGATCTTGTGCATGCCTGTAGGAGCTGCCTTGGCTTTCCCTTCCATGTTATGTTTAACATGTATTAGAGGCAAGAGAGATAAATGTTCATTTTTATGAATGTTTCGTGATCCCTTTTAAAATACCCTCTGAAAGTACAGTTCCTAGAAAACTGCAGTTTCCCCTGTTCAGAATCTGTATTATTTTCACTCGTGTGATTCTGGTGATTGTAAACACAGGTCTTGGTTTTATTCTTTTTTTTCCCAGGTTTCATGCTGCATACTTGAAAGAGTGGATGTATCTGTTCAGGATTTTTTTTTTCTGATGTCTGATGCACAACTTGGTTGGTTTGTTTTTGTTTTTTTATCGTGAGATGTCAGCACAACACCCCAACAATATGTGCATATGTGTTATATTGACCTCTCTGTGGCTGAGCTATGAAAGTCTGATCTTGAAATTATTTATATATTTAACCTCAGGGTCCTGAGCAAACATACAGGCTTGATAGATATTACTGGCAAACATTAAAATCAATGCTCTTCCCAACATATGTTCCTGTTGAACAAAAACCTCGTTGTTGTTGTTGGGTTTTTTTCCTCCCCATACTGACTTTATTGCTATTTCTAAGAATATGCAGACCACTCACTAGTTAAACAGTCTAGCTTTTTAAAGTAGACCAATTTCACTTGAGGACTGAAATCATGACTCTTCCATATGAGTTTGCTGACTTGGAAGACAATATTTGCCACATAAATTGTTATTTGTCATATGGTAACCTTGAAGTTAGTGGGGTTGTGTTGGTAGCTGTAGCATCAAGGAGCAAGCAGTCACAGTACCCTACACTGTTCTTTTGATATTATGATAGACTGCATTAGTCATAAATGCTGGTACTTAGAAAATAGTATTTATTCCCAAGCCTCTCAGTTGCTCTTAAGTATTTACTTTTTGGGTATTACTGGCTTCAAGGAGCATTAACAAAATGATGATTATATGCTGGTTTAAAGGCTGTGAATGTTTATTACTTCAAGCAGAAAGACTTTGATTTATTCTTGAAATCACTGGTAGTAATTTGGAACACCACACTTAAACATATGCTCTAGCTGATGCTTCCCTTGGTAGCTCAGTCAGAGGTGGTATTTTTCTGTAGTTATGCATTTCTAGGGGTCTCGAGTGTGAACTACTCGCAAGGCTCCACCCATACCTTGTGTGCACACATCAGACAGATATAATGCTTTACCTTTTTTTCTTTATTGGAGATAGGTTGTAACATGAATTGGTGCAAGTGTTTTGAATTTGGACTATTGTGCAAAGAACAGAGCAGTATGAATATCTTAAATAGTGCCTGACTTCTCTTCTTAGCACCTGCTGGCCTCCTCCATTGGTCTACTATTGTGAGTGTTGAATCGATACAATAAAAGGAAAAAAAGAAGCTGTATGTTTTTAGATCTATTTTACAGCTGAATGACACATTTCTGAACAGATTAAAGAAATGAAGTGTGAGTGGGGAAACAGCATGGATTTACCAAGAGTAAAGCATGTGACTGATCTTTTGTGGCAAAACGACTCAGCCTGTGGACAAGGGAGGAGTGAAGGATATCCTTGTCTTTAGCAACACTTTTGGTGTGGTCTCCTGCAATATTTGTGTGCCCCTGTTAGGGGCAGGTGCTTAAATAGATGCATAAATAAAATTGGTTTGGATGATCAGGCCTAGGAGCAATATCCAGGTAGCGCTGTACTCTGCCTAAGCTGACTCTGAGTGGAGTGGTACTCCTGAATTTCCCTGTGATTCCTGTGACTTTTTGCAATGAAATCAAGGTCTACATGAAATATGGCTTTCCTGTAGAATATTTTAGAAAATGTTTTTGCTTATTTAGGAGTTTGCTGTATTTTGTTTTAAGATTCAGGAAGAGCTATTTAATCACTCCAAAGAAGTTAATAGATATACATTTCAGATTCAGGAAGACTGAAGTTTAGTATATTGATAAGTAAAAACAACAGAAAAGTGAGTTTAATAACCCGATAGTAATCTGGCTAGTAACACTGTAAGATGTGCATTATAATTCAGTCAGGTTCTTCCACAATAATCATCACACTGCAAACTGTACTTAAAGACAGGAGCTCAGAAACAATTCCTAAGGTTGCCCAATTTCTTATGAGTTTAGAAGTTGACAACTGCTTTTGTGAATTTTTCTACTTCTATCCTGTTCTGGAAAATATTCCTTGCTGTGGGGGTTCGATTGCTGATGGAGTGTCTCAACTGTTAACTGTTAACATGTTAAAGAGCATGCACTGTCTTGGTTAATGCACTTAGCCTGCCACAGATCTAGGCTGTCGTGTTTTACATCAAGCCTCTTGCATATTACGCCAGTGAAAATCAGAGGCAGATCAATGAATTGGATGTGAAATAAGTCAGAAAGTTGCAGTTTTTAGTAGAAAGGTCCTAATATGCCTTGTTAGGCGATGAAATGCAGGAACCTCATTCTTGAAAAATCTGTGTCGAAGAATCATAGGAGGGCCTGGGTTGGAAGGAACCTTAAAAACCATCTCATTCCAACCCTGCTGCCATGGGCAAGGATACTTTTCACCAACGCGGTTGCTCAGGGCCGCATCCAACCTGGCCTTGAACATTGCCAGGGATGGGGCATTTGGAACTTCTCTGGGCAACCTGTGCCAGTGCCTCACCACCCTCACAGTAAAGAGCTTCTTCCTGGTATCTAATCTAAACCTCCCCTCTTTCAGTTTGAAGTGCTCCACCTTGCCCTATCGCTATATGCCCTTGCAAAAAGTCTCTTCTCATCTTTTTGTAGGCTCCCTTCAGGTATATGGACACCATAACGTGGTCACCCCAAGCCTTCCCTTTTCCAGATGTCCAACCTGCTTTTTAAAAGAGCAAGTTTAGTGACAGTACAATGACAGAAGCTTTAACCCCAGTATCCTCTTGCAGCTTCCCTCAGAAGCATCAACATTTGCCGTCTTAGCAATAGCCTTGCTGCTACCTATCTCTGCCTGCAGAGGCCTGGTCTATTAGCATAGCAAAGGTTCTGACTGCTAAATCTGAGTTTACTCTCAATGATGCGCACATTTTCAAGACATTGGTAATTATCCAGTATGAGCTAATTTGATCTTAAGGGCATGAGAGCAGTAAAGATGCTATTCATCAGAAAGGCATAATTCAGCTGCTCATAGCTGCTTTCTGTCTCTATGGGTGATAACAGTAGTCTTATGTGGCAACATTATCTAGGAAATTTCCTATAAGCCTTAATCCTGTTCTGAATATATTTACAAGAGTGTTCTGTCCCCAGCACTTCTGCATGTCTGTTCTGGGTTAGAAATTCTACCTCTCTCACATGAAGATGCTTGCTTCTTACCCAATACCAATGGTATTTTGGCTCCATCTTTTTGGCTGCCCATGCACCCCAGAAGGTGCTGTACAGTATAGGAATAGCAAGGAATGGCAATGTCTTACTACAGCAAGACCCTGAGTTTTAGTGGAAATAGCACTAAAATATCTTAGTATTGAAAGAGTTGATTGCCTTTCTTAGCCACTGCAATACCATTTCTGCAAAATATTGACAGTCTGTAGCACCAACTCATAAATTTAGAAGCAGCTATTTTTTTGTTTTTTGGTTTGCTCACTGCATAAATCAAACAGAGCCTTTAAGGAAGTATAACAAATAATGATGGTCCCATTGTTATAAATTTTCTGCTGCTGAATAAAAGGAGAGAAACTCAATATGAAGCCTCTGAAAACACAAAATTACAAAAGCAGGTATTTGACTCTGGAAATTGTTCCCAGTTATTCCCAGCACTGGGGGTTTATTCCTAGGTTGTATTTCACCTTTAAATGCATGACTGCTGTTTTTCTTGAAACTGAGATCTGCCCACTGTCATCTGAGGGCTGATTTTGTCCCTTTTGGATTTTAGTAAGTATATGATGCTCTTGTAGCCAAATTTTACACGGCTTCCTGTGATGAGCATTACAGGCTTCTGTGAGAAGAGACTTGAGCAGCTGAAGCTTGGCAAGCCCCAATGGATCCTGTTAGAGATCAGAGGAGAAACCCACGAGCAAGGACATGGAGTAAACAGTGATACATCTGTCAGCAGGCAGCTGATCAAATCTGTACTCTCGGTACAGTTGGGGATGAAAGAAAATGCTCAAACTGCTATTTCACCTACCTTGTGCCTTGCAGCCTCTCGTAGAAGAATGGCCATACTGCTGGATTTAGGCTGCCTTGTTAATGAAAGATCATGCTATGAGCAAATGTGTGCTATGGATATTGGCATGTCAGCTTGCAGTGTGTCTTCTTTGGCAGTCTCTGGAAGAAATGGGACCGATGCTCTCTTCATTCAGTTGGGTTTTCTGTACTAGAATAAAGCCAAAGTCAAGAAATAGAATTTTTCAATGAGAAGTACAGTAAAAGAGCTCAGTTTTCACGATTAGGACATTGAATTTTTATTTGTTTTTAAAGAGAAGTATATTGTTCTGAGAGGAATGAAAAATGTTTGATTAATATTTATTTTCTGAGCTAGTCTCACTTACTGTTTTTTTGTTTAAGAAACTGGAATTATGTCTGCTTTTTTAGTTCCGAGTGGTGAAAGTAGGAAAAGAGACCTGAGAGATTTTATGCTTATATAATTCTTATAATTTTTACAGTAATATTTAGTCAACAACCATATAGTAACTTAACAAAAATCAAGAATTGGCATTTCATTTTAGGCATTGCATTATGTGCAAATGTAATGTTGTTTTATGATGATTTTTTTAGAGTCTAACTAGAATTGCTCCAAAGAGATCAGAACAAAACAAGGAAAACAAGTAACGGGTCCTGCTGGTCCTCATGCCAGCTGGGGGAAGGGAGCAGAGATCCTGGCACATGGGTGCCCCTTGGTAGGCTACACTGCTGAAAGAGGCTAGGATGCTGCTCAGTTGCACTTCTGCAGCCAAAAGCACTTTTTTTTTCCGCTGAGTGGAGCAGACATCAAGTGTATGCTAATTTAGTGCTTGATACACAGGTTAATTGTTCCAGGGCTAGTTTTACCCTTTGTAAATGGGGAAGCTCATAAGACTGGACCTAGAAGCATTTCTGGTGGAAGTTGCATTTCCTTCTGACATCGGTCTTAGGTCTGAACTGCATGGCAAAAAAGATTTATTCCAACCTTAGTTGGATGCAGAGAGTATCCCAGGTTGCACCTATGCAGCAGTGCTGCTCCGAAGCAAGTCTGCTAAACCTGCCTGCTTACGAGGCACTGGCTTGATTCACAGTGGGACTCAAGCACGTGGATTACATCTCTGATGGACAGCAGGCTTGGAGGCCAAGCAGATGATGTTATGAAACTGATATTGCCACACAGAGGAGGGACAAAGCAAGACCCCAGCACCAATTGTCTTGTGTGAATACTGAAGTATAACTCCACAGCTGCCTGCCTGTGCCACACAGGGAAGAGCATTCCACTGTAGCTTTGAAGCACTTTGGTGGTGAAAGTGGTAGCTGCTGCATGAATATGTGTATGTAAGATGTTCATCATAGAACAGATGGATGAATGACATGGTGTATGTTTTCCTGTTTAGTATCTGTGTATTGAGATTATTTTACAGATGATCTAGTCCTTTAGCTAGAGTCCCTAAGGGTGTTGAAGGATCAGAAGGATGAGGGAGAGCTCTCAGCTGCTGTGAGAAGCTCAGAAGAGCCTTGCAGAGATGTGCAATGGGCTGTGGATAGAAATGGCACAAAATCTCAGTATGGCCCTCCTCCCCCTGGCCCCAGCAGGTTTTTGGCCATCTACTTTGGTGGTTGTTCAGAAAATCTTGCTTCGGCTGTGACTGTGCTTAGTGTAGCTGAGGGGGTTTAGTAACTCGTGCTTTTCACTATCTGAAGAAAGTTATTTACTTTTGGGGGAGAGTTTGAGTTCATGTGGTGCCACAGTTCAGCCGTCAAGAACTGGAGACACAAACTAGTTCCACATGCAGGTATAGGGAAGTGCTTAAACCTGAGGTGTGGCTAATCTACAGCCTGGCTAATCTCTTATGGAGAGCAGGAGTCATCAGAATTGGGTTTTGATGTGGCTCTTCGTTCGTGTCTTTCTGGATCTTCAGAACATGCTGAATTTAGCCTAGTTACTCTTGCCAGTGTAATGTGGTTGGGTTAGGAAAACCTTAAAAAAAAAAAATTGAAACATCAATCTGTGTGAGCGAAACTTGCAGAGATAAGTAAGAAGTGTGTTGTAGTTAGAGCTGTAAACAAGATTGTATTGCTTTTACTCCCAGATATTAATGCCTGACAAATTTCTACAGAGACTAATGTTCTGCAGGATATTATACATTGAGACCTAAAAGTAACGACAATGAAGAAATTACTGAATTTTTCTGTAATGGGAAAATGAGGCTATAAAAATGTTGTCTTTGAGTTACATTTGCGCACAGCTTCTACCTTTAAACAGAAAGGCAGCTTGTGTAAGAGCTTGGATGCAGTGGGTGGTCTTGCAGGGAGTGTGTGGATGTGACCTCAGTCCTAACTTCTTACGCACTGGAAAATAAAATACTTACAGTATTACTTTTTTTTTTTTCTTTTAACGTAAAACACATTTTGAGTTTTTGGTTTTGGCCTTCCTTGTTCATGATGGAGATCTTTCGTTTGAGGTTTTGATCTTCTCTGCCTACTGCTTTTCTCAGTTTAATCAGGAGCAGCAACAGATATGAGATGCCATGAAATCAAGACTTTGATACGGACAAGGAAATCTAAATTTCCTGAACAATGCTTTTCTGCAATCTACATTTAAAAGACCTGCCCATGCAGTTCACTGTTTTCTACATTTGATGATATCCAGGCATGAAAGGTAGAGCCTGAAAGTTACCCTAGTGAGGCTTTCACCCATCAGTAGCCTGCTGGACCACAGCTCCATGTAGCCATGGCCAGCACATCCAGCCTTCCACAGGCCAGCTGAGCGATGGATGCACTGTGGTGATGGGCTCTGAACAAGAAGCCGCTGATGTCAGTCTAAGCCCTTCTGAAATGGATACTTGCCTCCTAGGAAAGAAAATAACCACAGCTGGCATTAACTGAGGTTCCATTTTGGAAGTTTCTATGGAGAAAGTGCCAAATTAGCCCAGGTACTGAAAAAGCCACAAGAGATGAAATGCTGGTGGATCAGCATGATGCAGTTAGTGGCACTCCTGTCTGTGGGGATATGCTTTGCTCTCCAGCAGTGTGAGTAAAGGTTGCTGAGTTTTTAAAGAAATTCTGCAAGAATCTAGTTAAAAAGCTTGTTGCTGATAATGCTGATGTCAGGATAAGGATTTGACTGGCCAGGTATCCATCTGACAATAAAAGACGACTGCCTCTCTTTAAGACTTTCTACACACCTGGAAGATAAGTGCAGAGCAGGACCAAAGATTTTGTTTTCTATATGCCTTCTTGAAAGTACCTGAGAATGTCAGTGTGATGTTATTCGGATAGAACTTTTTAATTAATAAAAGAAACATGAAAAGCCATCTTTTGGCACACACATAATAATTAGTTTGCAAAACTGTTACAGTGAGTGCAGAAAGCTGCCAGACTATGTCTGTTCTGTTAAAAAACCTTAATATTTTGATGCAAGCTCAGTGCGTCCAAACAGAGATCTGATAGACCAGCAGCCAGAATAAGTCTAGAGATGAATTTGTTACCATGAGTGCCCCCTGTCCAGAGAGCTTTTAGGAAAAAGATAGTCTTTAAGTGGCAAGGATTTCAAATTGCATGGGATTTATGAGCTAAAGCCCATGTGTTGACTTATGCTTGAAAACAAACTGATAGCCACTGCATTTTAAAACTACGCTTTCTTCTCTGCAAAGGGCTCTGCAATGCTGACAGAGCACATCGTGAAACAATTAGCTGTAACTGTACTAATTGCATTCTTGTACTGTGAGGGAACACAGTAAAGGAATATAATCCCACAAATTGTGCCCCACAATTTAAAAAGGATGTTAAGATATTTGAACAACTCTAAAGAAGGGCAGCAGTGCTGGTGAAGGAGCTGGAAGGAATGTCCTCTGAGGAGTGGTTTAGGACACTGGGTTTGTCTAGTTTGGAGGGAAAAGGGCTAAGAAGCCACCTCGCTGCTTTCTACAGCTTCCTGAGAAGAAATGGAGAAGGGAGTGCTGGCTGGTCTGTTCTTCCTAGAATCCCGCACCAGGATGTGTGGGAATGGCTCAAAGCTGCATCTGTCAGGAGAGGTTTGGACTTAACATGAGGAAACATTTCTTCACCAAAAGGGTGGTCAGATCCTGGAACAGGCTTCTTGGAGATGTGGTTGATGCCCCAAGCCGGTCAGCATTTAAGAGGCATTTGGACAATGCCATTAATACCATGCTTTAAGTTGTGGTAGGCCCCAAAGCTGTCAGGCAGTCGGACTAGGTGATCATTGTAGCTCCCATCCAGAGGAATTGTTCTGTTCTGTTCTTCTTCCCCTTTTCCTGAGTGCGGAGGAAATCTCTGATGACATTTCTTCACTGCCTGCAATAACAGAAGGCATTGAATGGGTAATCATGTCCCATTCTACAAATAGGTTCTGTCACTTTGTGGAGGAAAAGGCGTGTGCCTTCTGATGGAGGTGAGAGTTGTGGATTCTCTTTAGGTAGTTTGACCACATGAAGAAATTTGAAAAAAAACCGCTGTGTAAAATGCGGATTTTTTAAGTCTTCTGTGTTCATCCAGTTTAGCTGTGATTCCACGGGGTGGCTCAGGGCAAATGTCTCAGCTCAGCCTGGGACCTTCAGACCATGCCTGAGCTACATTGTATGTGTGCACATCTCTGCCTCTGTCTCCTGGAGTGGCCTGGGACCTGCAATGAAGAGCTGCTCTCCTGGACAGACCCCTCAGGCCTAGAACACAGCTTGTCATCCCTAACTTTAGGGATAAAACAGCATAGCTGTAATACCTTATTCCATTCCCTGTGTTCCCCAGGAGTCAAATAATGATGAGACTCTTATTTGCCTGAAATGCCAGGAATTTTTCAGTTTCAAATCCACTTTCAGGGACACTTTGCAAGTGGCAGCAGTATTTTATGGTCTTTCTCAATCTGCTTCAGAGACGATTGTCACAAATTAACAAAATGCACATGTGCAGCCAGGAGCAGGCAGATGCATTCTTCAGTTTAGTTTGGAAAAGTCTTTATTTCTTTTCAAAACTGACTGGCAAATGCCCAGCTGTGGTTTCTGCTGATGACTCCCGTGATCATGCATGCATGCACCCCTACCTTCTAGCACCAGGAGAGGTTATAAAAACATGGCGTCTTGCAGGAGATGGATTTTTCCAGTTGGTACAAAGTCTTGGGACAAATGAAAAATTCTTTTTTAAGCAGACTAACAACAAAACTTCAAAATCTCATATGAAAGATCTTCTTTTTCTTTCCCTTTAGGAAAAACCATTTCATTTCTATTGTCTATTTTTTACTTCATATAAGACAACACAAAAGCTACAAATTGCATTCTAAAAAGGTCAAAGTTGTTCAGCTTTACAGGAATGTTTTGGTTTTATTTTTCATGAATGAAACCTTGTTTTCTGAAGTGCTGTTTGCCATGCAAATGCTATTTTGGAAAATGCTGGATTTTTCAACAGCTCTTGTAGCTCTTGCTCCCTGCCTTAAATAGTTGGACTTCTCTCCCAAGTTGTGTTAAAAAAGTCTGGTGTAATCTGGAAGTTTTACTCATTAGTAAGCCAAAAATTAAATGCAAATCACAAGAGAAAGCTAATCCATTTTCTTTATTTTGGCTAAAAAAAAATCCTTTCAACTCAGTCTAACAGGTTGTTGTTGTTGTTGTTGTTGTTGTTGTTGTGCTCTTGGGAGTGATCTTTCCTTGCTGTTGTTTGTTTTTTTCTGTGGGTTTAGATAATATCAGGATAATGTACCATGTAAGTCAAGGAAATCTTAATCTTAATCTTCTGTCTGGAATATGACAAGTGTTTCTAATTGTAATTAATGACTTATATACGGATCACTCAAATTAGCTTTGGTTCTTTAAGGTAGAAATTGGTTTCATATCAATGACCTGAAATTGTTAGGCAGTCTTTTTGAATATCGGATCATCAGATCTCCCATAAGGGTCTCATTTCTTTGGTCAGATTATTTTCACAAAATTTCTCCCTGTATGCATGATTAAATCCCACTGAATTTCTTGTCATCTTGAATTTGGTTTCTTAGATGATGTTAGAATTTTATCAAGGTTTTGATGTCTAGCTAAAGTGTTTTGAAGTAGTGTTTTAATCCATTCTTTCAAAATGCTTCCTATTGTATAGCCTTAACTACATGCATTGCAGTTTCAAAGTTATGTGACTGGCCCAGAATCCTGAAAGCCCTGGGTCTGCAAGCTCCTGAACTTTCTCAGCTAGCATAGAATTATATCATTGCCTACATGTTCTCTGGTTCGAGACCAAGCAAAGCCTTTGCCTTGCCTCCTGCTCCTCCTTGGGGCCGTGTCGTGCAGCGGTGGTGCAGGCTGTGTCAGTAGGTAATGCGAGTCAAATGGAGCTCAGCAGCATCTCACCTTTCTGGTTTTTTGGGGCGGTTTGGCACAATACTTGCTGCAGACGTCTGCAAGTCTTCAAGTAGAATACTACTTGAGCAGAAGTCTGTTCGTGTCTGAAAGGCTGATGTCCGCATCATTTGTGTGAAAATACGGCTACTGACTGGCAGCCAACCTTCCAGAGAGATGCCGTAAAGCTTAAATTATGGAGCAGACTGGCATCTATTTCTCATTTCCTTTGTTTTGGTATGGGTGTTAGCAGCTCTTCTTGTGGAAATATTTCTCTTTCTTTCTCAGATTGCAGAACCTTGATTTTTTTTTGCTCCTTGGAATATATTTATGTAAGTCTCTTTCGCTTCTGACCAGCTGTGGAGATGTTGCTGGGAAATTTCTGAGCATCAGATCAGTGCATTTCCAGTTGTATTCCACATAATGAGAGCTCCTTGACTCCCAAACTGTGATACTGCAGTGATGCTGCTGTGGATAGGCTTGTTGGTTTGCCCCAGAACTAAATTTATAAATGGAGATGCTCCTCCATATGCTATGATAGATTCTGCTAATGAAGGGCTTGGGTGAGGTGCCTTCTCCATGGCTTGAGGCAAGCGCTGTATGAGAAGAGGAAGCAGGAGAAAATGAGGAAAAGCTTGCTGCAACTAATGTTTTGCTGTGAGCATGTTTGCAGTATTAAAGCAAATTCATTTTTATAGCCTTGTTAGTTTTAACTTTATGGCCTCCAATTCAATTCATAAACTTAGAATGTCTTATGTAAATGCAAACCTAAAAACGCCGGTAGTGAAGAATTGGCAAAATAGAGAGTTATCCATGTAATTTATTGAAAGAATGTAAACAGAGATGAACGAACAGACAGACTGCTCTCATGGGGACAAGGGGAAAGCAATGTCAAAAAATGTACACTGCATGAAGCCATGAAAAGTTAATACAGCATAATGCAACTAGGTCTGTAGAATATCAAGTGAAGCCAATTACTGCTTTTAGCCCAACATGCTTAATAGATTCAGTGTTTTGTCCCTGTCCTCTCAACTAATTCCCTTGGGACAACACAGGCAGTCTTAAAGTAGCTACAAGATGTGACTTTCCTCAAACAATTTCTCCATGCTATTATCAGTTAAAATGTTTGCATTAAGATCTGTCAAACTTGGAACTAATGTTTAAAAAAATTCACAGAACAGATTTACTAGTGGTTGTAACTAGAGCAGAGAGAACCCGATGCTTCAGTAGATGCCTTGGCTGAGTTTGTGTGTTTAACTTACACTTGCTTGATCCTTTGAAGTTGTGTCCACAAAAGCTGTGGGGTGGAGGGATGGGGTGGATTTATTCAGTAATTTTTAATTTATTGCCTGGCACTTTCCCAACTTGTCTTGAACATGCTTTTTCCCCTTGACTTGCACAAAGCTGAAGCATCACTGCAGTTACTTTTCTGTATTTCCTCTACTAACGTCACTAATTAATGATGGAAAACCATGCTCAGGACTGAGCGGGTATAGGGACAGTGCTGGTGTTTAAAAATCCTAGCCAGTGTGGTTATAAGTTGACAAACCTGACCTTGTTAAGTCACTCCCTAGCCACAGATAAGCCAGTTGTAGAGTGGAAGTAGCTTTACTGCACAAATGTGATGCTGTGCTATAAAACCTGCCTCTTGTTTCTGAGGGTTCTGCCAGGTGACCTGCTCTCTCCAGCTTTGGCTAGTGGTCATGGGGTATGAATAACCCATGAAAGAAACTAAATATGAATAACCCAGGAAAGAAACTAAAATTTTATGCAAGTCTTTCAACGCCAGGCTTTTCATGAAATCCATTTCATGTGTTCTTTAATCCATCTTACGTATTTTGGCTGTAACTTTCATGGCTGCCTAGATAAGGTGTCATGGTGACAGTATGGTAGGAAGGAATAGCTCCCTCTTTTCCCAGGAAATTCATTAGATGTCAGAGGAGATGAGCTCAGTCCCGTAAGTTAGGGGAAAAATACAGCCAATCAGTAGCTGTGGTTTCATCTTACAGGCTTTATCCACTGAACTGGTATCAAGACCATATCCTTACTCTTCTTTGGTTCCCTTTGTGTGTAACATTGTGTGTAGGGCACAACCATATGGGCTTCTGCTCCGAAAATGAACTTGGAAATCCGCATAGGGCTGGATACACGCTTCAGGTTGTGTGGGTTTAAAGTGTTTTGCTGGAATGAGTCAAGTGCTTAGTGGTTTGTAATGCTGGGGGCATTTATGGCTAAGTGCAGGACATCTCCAATATTCATGAGAGAACAGCAGCCCCATCATGGGACAGCGTAGCAATAAAATGGTTTTTATTACAGCTTTATAGCTCTCTTGAGATAAAGCCCTGGTTGCAGAATTTGTGACCGTACCCTCAAGCGTGTGCAGGAGGACATTTTGTTTCTGCTGTTTAATTTCAAGCACTCCTGTGAATCTTCAGTTTAGAGAACGTAAAGATTTTCACAGACACGGGTAAATAAACAAACACCTCTGTGTTCAGTAAAATGGGCAGCAAGCCCTACCCTTTTAACACAGATGTTTTAGAACTTTCATATCTGCCCTAACTTTGGTAGGAAGCCTGAGGACAAAATTCCCATCAGCTTCAGCATAAACTGGTTCCATAGGTGCTTTCCCTAAGAGTAAGCTCACCCTGGAAGGGGATCTTTTACTACTAGATCCACAGATGTGGTGAGGTGTACAGAAATAGGATGTGTTATAGCCAGTTGGAGGAAATGATATATATCTGCATTTTAATGTTTTTAGTGTATGCATTATAAATTGCTCAGAATTTATACTTGGGTAACCATAAAGCTTTAACTTTGTGAAGGTTGAATCTCATCTTTTAAAATGTGGCACTTTATTGATATCCAAATGAGCAATAAAGCACAGGAGCTTTTGCCATATTGCAAGAAAATTTCTAGCAAAAATAGAAAAAAATCAGAAGTCAAGAACAGTTTTAAAACAATGCAGATTAAAAGAAAAAAAATGGGGGTGGGCAAAAGGAACTTTAATTTCAAAAGCAGTGGAGGAAATATTTTTAAAATATCAGTGGAATCCTGCCAAGGATACGTACTACACATTCTGGTTGACATAGAAGTTGCCTACCAGCAAAATTTTGGCAAATAGGAGGAGAAAGATGGACAAGAAGGACGTGCAACTACATGTGTAGTGTTACCTCCCACTTCTCTGAAAAACCAAGAAAAATACTGGAGCCACCAGCCTTGATGTGCTTATGCAGTTCAAGTTTTTTAGCATGCACAGATGCTGTGGTGGGATTCCTGCGAGACAGCGTGTTCCGTATTATCCCCAGCAGTTGCTTAGCATGAAAATTAAAAGCATCTACTTATTCAGCAAATCTTGCACAGTGGTGCAAAATGAAAATCTTGGTCCTGATGTTTCTCTTGGATGCAGAATCAAGTCCTTCAGCAGCCTGGATGAGGGGTGCTTGTACTGTCACTGTAATTTGGATGAACATATGAGGATGTTGTGTTCTGTGTAGCATGATCACATAGAAAGGATAATGTGGTAAGTAGCAGATGACTGATGATTTAACAATAAAAAACAATAAATAAATAAAAAGAAGATGCTGTATAGTTTATTGCAATTTTCTCAAATAAGAAAATATATTGAATTCCTTTCAAAAAGGATCTCGAGAGCCTTCCTTAATGCACATCCAATGCCAAGCTCTTGAAAGCCCCATGTATTGTATAATATGGCTAACAAAGGAAAAACTGTGCAACAAAGCAGAGGAGGGGCTCGTATTGACTGAATGTGGACAGGCTGTGATTGATAGTGTTGCCTTTTTCCCCCTTTGTGCGCTGTGCACAATAATTACTGTAGGCAGAACCTCATGTTTTAATATATTGTACAATAGCCTCTCTTTTGATTGAAATTCATGTTCATTTGATCTTGACAGCAATGCAAAGTTAGTTTTTTCCGGTAACATTTTTAATAATTAAACAAGCTATTTAAAGCTTGGCATTTTCATTATATTTGCACCAGTGCTATCCATTATTCTGATGATCCAGTGATTCTTTATTAAAACGAAAAATATTACATTCAAATATAAATGTCAGGCATAATTCATAAACGTAATGAAAGTCATATCTGGCTTGGAGATGCAGTCCCCTCGTGCATCTCAGTGGCCAGAGATTGCAGCATCCTTTTATGCTGGGCCACCTGGGTGACAATGGATGCGCTCCTAAACCTGATGTCTGTTAACGCTGGCATTCACCCTCTGGAAAATATTCTGTATTGCTTTCAAGAGTATTATTTCTCTGGATGAAAACTGAAGAGTGATGCTGTCTCACAGTATTGTTAAGTTGAAACACCTCAATTGTGAGAGTGTGGGCCTGTTATTCTGGAGGGGCAAGAATGGAAGTTGAAAAACCCATTTAATCAGACTGTGATTTAGGTGAGGCTGTGATAAACCTTCTGTAAAATGCCATCATTCCAAGGGTTATATGATGTGGAAATATCACAGTTTAAGTTCAGAGCTTAGGCTTAGATTAACTCTACCTACCTCATGTCTTTACCCTTGGAAAACAGTTAGAAATATTTTCTATAACAAAGGTAGAGTCAGAGAATATTATTTTCCTGTTGAGCAAGGAATATTGTTAAAATAGGCCATTCTGGCTGATTCTCTTCTGAGCAGCACATGCTTTTTGTAGAAAATCTCCTGTCTGGACTCCTGGTGTAGTTAAGGAAATGTTACAGCACCCTGTGTGTCTGTCCCTATGTGACACAGTGGGACTGACATCCTGACAGCTCCTGAGTTGGCAACACGGGTGAGCCATGAGCCTCTTCACTGTCCTGATGTGCTCACGTGGCTGCAAAGGGCTTTGTCCAGCTCATTCACTTCGGTGGCACTATCCCAGTTTGGTTTGTCTGTGGCTGTTTTATCCCCTGTCATTAAAGGGGTGACATTCTCATTGCAGCTGGCTGGGTTGGTGTCACTATTCCAGGCAAATTTTCTTCTGGGCTTGCTGATTATTTGTCCAGAGGGGGGAACTGGTTGAGGACAATGTAGCATTTTTCCCCTTTTGCTTTTCACAAACACACTGCTTTTGCCTGGGTTGCACCAGTCAGAGAGAAAATGCCAAACCTCGGCTTCTCTCTGAAGAAAACCATTCCAGATGGAAGCTCACCTGGGAACAGGGCAACAGGTGATCTCATGGGAAAGCAGTACTGGCTTTGCCAGCAGTGGAGGTGTCATTGCTCCATGCTTGCACTGTTTTTCTCCCAAGAGGAAGGAAGGCTTGAAATTAATGTGGTTTCAATTTATATGGAATCCCAAAATACTGGAATCAGAGTGGTGGTATCATCTGATATTTTTTACAACGGGCAGCAGCTCTTGGGCTATATCTTCATTTCCCCTAAATTATTTAACCTCTTCTGGTTTGTTGAAATGACATGAAATGGCAGCTGTCTAAAATTCCAGAGCCAAACTTAAAAAAAAAAAAAAAAGAGTAGGTACTATTAGATACTATAACAGCCCAGCAGTATTTTTAGATTATTTAAATTATTTTTGGGAATGTTTTTGAGAGCTTTTTTTCAGACAGCAATTTGTGAACCTCTTTTCCAGCCTGTTTCTCTGCAGACAGATGGATATAGCTGGAGAGAAATCTGGTGAGAATTGTGTCGAAATGCTCCCTCTGAGAAATGGTTCTTTCTGGGATTTCCCAGCTCTGGTCTGGTTTTACACCCAGCTGTTTACTCAAAGCACTGCCCACAATGAGAGCCTCTCCCTTAGTATCTGGCATGCTAGTTTGGAGTCTGTGTGTGGATGTCTGTGCCTGTGGATCAGAGAGGCTTCTGCAGAGTCACAGGAAAACTTAAACTCAGAAGTGTTTCTAGAGGGGCTTTAAAGAGGGGACAAGATTTTCTTTACTACATGGTTCGTTTTGTTGCTTTTTATTATCATTCTGTTATTTCATTTAAAAGGACCCCCAAAGTTATGTTATGTTTTTGTTTAATAAGGGTAAAGCCATTAAGACAGTATTCTGGGATATTATTTGAGTATCAATGTTGTTGAAGCGCATTTTTCAATTTACTCTGACTTTGAAGCCATGGGAGCAACTTTGCATTTGAATCCAATCAAGGAACTCTTGATGTAATAAATGGAACACCAGGGAAAAATCAAGGGTAACAATTGTATTTTCCCCCTTTGACTTTGGATTTTTAATGGGAAGAATAATTTCTGAACATTTTGAGAAATATTAAGTCTTTCCAGGCGAGCGTGCCTTTGCCTATTTGTTTTTTATGTATCTTGCCACATAACAGTGGGAGATTTTTAACATACAGCTGAGACTGAAATATAAGCTCCCCTAATGAGTAAGATATATTGTCAGTGTCAAGTCAAATACAATAAAAAATGAGTGAATAATATGTTTACAAAAATGTACCATATGCCATTTCGTGATGATTTTTATTATCATATTTATTTTTCAACTGATGCCACAGGCAGGCAAGCACTTTTTTACCTTGCGTGATTTTTCTTTGAATTCTGTGTGTTTACTTTTATTTGGGTGATGCTAATCTGTTTCTAGTTGAATAACATATATTTATATATATATATATATATGTGCAAGTCTGTAAGGTATGTACATGCCTGTGTGTGTTGTGAAATTCTTGTGGCAATACAATATTGCTTGGTGACAGCGAGCGTCTCTTCCTCTCCATGTTTTTGCCTTCCAGTCCACGTGCTGGGGTTGAAATGCAGTCCACAACCCACGCCAGAGGCTCAGTGCCTTACTGGGTGGCTGTGCCAGGCTCCAAGCTTGATTACTCACTACAGGCACTTCATGCCCCTGTATGAAGAACTGGGCATTAACAAAAGCAGTGTCTGAGCCCGTATTTGGGTTTACTGGCAAAGCTTTTATCGTCATTGATGGGAACTGTGTCATGTGTTTAAAAAAGAAATAAATTCTGATTTTGGCCAAGTTTCGTAATTTTATTAAACTTTCTGGTGCTCAGAATCTCATTGCAATCATAGGCAGCTTTTAGCTTGACTGTTTCTTCAGCCAAAATCTACTGATCTTCACTGGTTGAGCAGGGCTGTGATTTATTATGCATTTTTCCCACCCCACCCACTTCTTCTCTCTGCTCTTCTATGCTTCCCACATATGTTTCTTCTCTACAGGTCTTTATTTTTTGTCCTCAGTTTGTTTATTTTCTTTCCAGCATGCTTACACACTTTATTGGCTGATTTAGAAGTTCAGAAATCTAACTGAGGAGCTTTATTTTAGTGTCACATGCAAGATGCTTTAAGATGTTTCAGTTTTGAAAAGATTATCTTGATCTTGGGAAAGGAGGTTTGTAAAGACATTATAAAAAGGGTAGCCTGAGCTTCAAGTCACTTTAACAACTCTTTTTCAATTTAGTCAGTTTTGAATTAAGTTCATTCAGATACCAGGACTAAAATAATTTCAAGTGCTTTTTACTCATATTGAGTTCAAAATATTGATGAGCTAATACTAGCACTAATACTTTCTGTATTTACAACCACTCTGTGAGATTCAGATGGGGAAAAACTTCCCACCCACGAGAATGATAAGGTTCAAGAATGTATGAAAATCTGATGGGGGCAGCAGAGGAGAATGCAAATTTACCAGTTTATGCTTTAAAATAAGTATTGAGTGGAGTGAGGCTTTTTTTTTTTTTAACCTTGATCTATGTTATGTACAAAATGTAAATTGGTCTCCTCCCTTTGAATAGTGACTCTTCAAAAAATACAAAATGAGTCCTGAGTTGAAAAAATGGTTACAGCATAGTGGGTCTGGTTCCCCGTCCTGGGTTAAAATTCTAATCATATCATGTTGTGTTCTAGACTTCTTCAAGGTTATGTTATCAGCCATGGATTTCTCTCTAAATGAAGGGATGCTTCTATTCTGAGCATCCTGGATCATAAGGAAACTCCATTTTCTAATTCAATTACCCAAATTACACATTAAGGGTAGTATTTCGTGTATTTAACTAAACCTGAAGTACAGGGGATATCAGAAAATTTTGTAATACAGGCTTGAATTAAACAGTGGAAGTCATATGATATGCATCCTTTTTCTACATATAAATAAATAATGGGTCCTGTTACCAGGCTGTGAGGCTTCATTGTCTGCAGTTATGGACTTTTCCTGGCCAGGGGGGAAATATAAAGGATTCAGCTATAGAAAAAAAAAAAAGATGGGAACATGTGTGAATTATGTATTGAGGTTTCTAAGAGTTCTGCACTGTCCTGGGTTAGTGTAGCTGTTCCTTCTGTTCCTTTTCTTCTTGTGGGAATGATGATTCATGCAGGCACTGCAGGATGAGAAACAAAATCATTTTAAGTTAATGAAATATTTGTAAGTGTTGTGAAATATGGGCGGGTGGGTGCAAGAATGAAACAGCTAACAAAATTATTAAATAAAAGTGTAAAAATATGTAATTATCTTCCACTTTTACAGTATTCCCAGGGATTCTGCTCATCACTTGCTATGAGAGAGCGACTGTTATGACCTTAGGGCCTGGTTCTGTAAATGTAATATTGCTGGCATAATCCTACCGACTGCACTGGCATAACTTTGTGGACATCTTTCCAACACCTGGTGCTTAATATCCCAATTCTGAAATTTTAAAGTTATACTAAAAAATAGCTGTAAATGCTATTTAGAATGTGTTCATGTGCATATGCCTATATATATATGAAATAAGAGACACAGGAAGCAAGAATTATTTTCAGTCCTAGGTGAGCAAGTATTTGGTCCACCAGCTCCCTCCATTGGTCTTTGCAGTCATCCCAAAATCTTGTGCCATGCATCTGCAGTTAAAAATACTTACATTGTACAAAATTTGTTAGTCTGCTTGCTGCCTCATTTCCTTGCTTAGGATTTTGCTCATGTTCACATTCAGGAAAAGACTTCCAACTCCCAAGAGATGAGATTGTTTCAAAACTCCTAGAAACTGTGAAGTATAAACTTTTCTGATCTTTTTTACCATATGGATTTCAGACCTTTAGGTTCACAATTTTGCATGATTCTTTACAACCTTCAGGGCTAGAAACTTAATTCTGCTTGTATGGTGTTTATGTCAAATGCTGTGAAACTTGCTGGAGTTAAAACCCCAAACCAGCTAACCAAAGGAAATACACAACGCACTATAGATTCACAAGTTCATAATGTTAGAAAAGAGCTGGTTCAAACACAGAAAATCCTTTCTGTAGAAATGTTAACATCTGAACTATTTCTTTCCAAACTGGAAACGTCTTGGGCTTTTGTGTTGTCAACTGCTGCACTGCAGTTTTATTTCAGTAAATATGGTGCCTGCTTGATCTTCTTCTTAATGGAATTTCAGAGAGTAAGAGCATTTATGCAGAGAATCTTTCTCTTTTTATTTCTAGAAAATAGCATTTCTCAAAAGGAGAAAAGTTCAGTAAGATTAGGTAGAAATAAAATTACCTTGCTCTAGTGCTAGGACTTTGAGGGGGCCTGGTCAACCAGCTAATTGACACATCTTAGGAAGGTGAAGCTTTGTGAATTTATTTTAGCAAATAAATCAAGATTCAGTAGCCTTCAAAAAACCAACTGTCTGAATGGGGGAGGCTGAAAATATGGGCTCAGAAGAGTAACATCACTGTACTGGGATTTTTTTAATGATAAAGGCTGCATTAGAATTCAACCCGCTGTTGCAGTATGTCTCATATTATATCAGCAACAATGAAAATTTCACTATATGCTTCCTGTGATATGGAGGATAAACTGTCCTTTGTATCGCAGATGAGGTCTGTGCGTACCTCTGACCTTTCAAGTCCTGCTAATCAATTCTCATCCATCAGGGTATCCACAAATTGCTGTATGACTTGCTGGAGAGGGGAAATTCTCCTCTCATTATACACAGTACAAAAGGTTTGTCTCCCCCTGAAGCACGGAGGTACTGCTGGAGGCAGGTTACTGAACTAGATGTACGAGTGGACTTGATGTGTTTTGGCACGTCCTGTAGCGCCAGCACGAAGGCACCGAGAGAGTCCGCGCTGGGTTCCAGCGTCACGTTAGGCCACAAAAATGAGTGCTGCCCAACCTGACAATTCTGTAACTCTCGCTGTCAGAGCGGTTCTCTGCCGGGAAAAATTTGTGGAAGTCAGGGGAGCTATGCTAGAAAAAGCTAATGGTGAGTTATATCCACTGAAGGGTATTTTATTTGGCAGGGGCTGAATGCCTGTCTCTAAGTGCAGGATATCTCTTGGCACCCACGGGAGTGGTAGAAGTCCAGGAACTGCAGTAATCTGGCTGTGGGAATCTGACTCTGCAAAGTGTTGTGTGTCCCTGTTAAGAGTGGAAGGCACCTACATAATAGTAATGGGATGTGATGTTAGGATAAATTCAGGATCTTAGAGGAATCTGCTTTTAATATGATGTCCATTGTGTGATATTCAGGGCTTTGACTTCAATGGCTTGTGATGCCCTAGCATGACATGTGTTTGGGAGGAAAAAGCCCTCATCCCTAAAAGAAAATAACCCCCTAATCCTACAAGTTCTTACTGCATAATCAATCTGAATACAGCAGCTTTTTCCTCATGAAGAATTCCTAGATCTGTTTGTTCATAATTTTTGCAGATGTTTATTTGAGTGCGAGCAACACAGTGTAATGAAACAAATGAGTTGGAAGTGTCAGAATGCCCAATTATCCAACTCACTGCCTGTCTATGGGGCTGAACAATGGGAGCTACTAGGCATGCTTTACTCATTTAACTTCGTTTAAACTATTCTTGGCATCAAAGTTGCATTAATGTGATAACTTCTGTGTGGCAATTAACAAACTGTAGCAATTGGAGACATTCATACGGCCTGCTGGGGAAGGGTTGCGGAGTGGGCAGTTTAGCTGTTCAGCTGGTTTCCTGTTGGACCTCAAAGGAGGGAGAAAAGGATTTAATTTTGGCTTCCTTCTCACAAATCTAAAAAGGAAGAAAAAAATCTACATGAAATATGAATAGGAGTTGCTGTATCTCCTCCCAAAAGAACCTAAATTCTTCCTTTTGCCAGTTTATCCCTTTAGATACCGTGGCAATTTCCTCTCCTTACTTGCTCTCAACTTCTGTGTCATAAAAAGGATGGACAAGGGGAGGAGGATATCATTGTCAGGAAAAGGCAGAAGTGAACAGAAAGCAGGTGAGAATCAACTAGAAGAAGGCAGATAAAACTCATTATATTCAGGAAAAGGACAGCTGGAGTAGTAACTGCAGGTGGATCATCAGGGGAATGGAGAACCTGAAAATAAAAGAGCTATTCCTGAGTCCTGCACACTAAGGAATTTTTGAAAGAATAAACTTGATCTTAAGCTCTGAAAGCAGCCAGGCAGGCCCTGTTTTCACAGACATTGTTCTCATTGACTTATATTTAAGTTTTCTTTGAACAGAGACCACAGATTTGAACTCACCTTGTTCAAATAGATGTATCTTTTATACATGCAAAATGTCACTTGACTGTAAATTATTTCAGTCTGTGCTTTCTGTGCAAAGTGGTAGAATATAAAGTGGACTGAGACACACATTATGCGGAATTCTGTATGATTGTTAATAATAGCTGCCCAGCCATTCTCCTACAATTTTATGGCTTAAAAATAACGCTCAGCTGTTCTGGAACAAGAGGCCATTGGAAAGGGGTGAGGGCAGAATCTTTCATAACCTCTGAGTGGAAACAGTAGCCGCTGATCTGTTGGCACAGGAATTACCCAAGCCTATTATTATTCTATAAAAAGTAAATTGTTATTACCATACGTACAGACCTCCATTTGCTGGTGCAGAATCAGAACAGCTATTTCCTGACAGCCCATGCTTCTTAGAGCTGCATTGCGTGTGTCATGCAAAGGAGTTTCCTGGGAATGGAGGGTAGCAAAAACCACTTATGGAATGATGACCACCTACTCTGCATAGCTACAAGGGCTCTTCCAGGGGGTGTGACCTCCAAAATTCCTATCGGCACTAAAACAATACAGCACCTTTCTTGCCTTTTTGTAGTGGAGAACGATACCTAACCACGCTTGGTGGAAGCACATTTTTAGTGGCCAAGCCCAGAATCCCCACTCCTGTTTAGCAACACGTATTCATGTAGGAAACAAGGGCAAATGAAAGAGTAGAGAGCTGAGCTCTCTGTAGACAGTAGGGGCATTTTAATTTTCTAGCTTCAGGAGAATTTTAAAATCTTTTCCATGATAAAGCTTTGTTAGAGTGTGCTTTTGGTTAACTTGAGGCTGAAAACCCAAACCCAAGTCTGTGAGTAACAGAAGCAGCAGCAGTTGTCTTCATGTGGAATGATAGTATGACTTGGCAATTTTTGTGTCAGATCAGTGAATGCTTTTTTTTTTTTTTTTGGTCAAACTGACTTCCAGAGAACAGTTTGCAGGAGGAATTACTAGTAAGGCTTACAAAATTGTGACCTGCCAAATTTTTTAAAAAAACTCAGATTTTGTAGAGATGCTCTTCTGGAAGATGCAAAGTGTAATATGTGCATGGCAACCCAGGGGTAAAAGCATGCAGTGCAGTCTACTCTTGAACAGTGTTGCGGGAATATCAGTTTGTGCAGGAGTGTCATGGCTTTCCTGTAGAATTTGTATGTCACACAAGATCATGGATGCATAAGAGTAATTGCCTAATTCTGCAGCTTGTCCTTATACTGGCATGGGGTGGGTTCGCTTCACTGGGTTCTCAAATCAAATATATTTTAAGTGTGAGGAAATGGCTCTTTATGTTCACATACTGTATGAAGTGCTTAATCATTCATAGCTGAAAATTAGCTGAGTGTGATTATTCACCAAGGTACATTAACAGCAGCTGGTGTTTTACTGCACTCCCGCAAGAGAAAAAAATGCTGGTCCAAAATCTATGCAGAGCTTTTAAAGTCATCTGGGTAAAGATCTAGCGGAAAACGGACCAAGTCTTCCTGCCTGCACATTTACTGACAGAGAAAGTCTTGTTTTCAAATCTCCTGCAGTAAAATTGGAGGATGAAAATGTTTCTTGGGCAGTGTGGCATAGAGGCCAGCTCCCACTCCTTCTGTGGTTGCTGTGCCTCTGTTTCTGGTCTGGATGGTGGAGAGCAAACACTGAATACTTGTTCCCTGGGGAGGAAGAGAGATTGAGCTCGTGTCCTCTTTATTTCAGGAAAGAAGCCAAACATTGTTGCAACCCATACTCAGGTCTGCCTGTGAGTTCTGATGCAGTTGCCTCTGCTGCCTTGATCTGTGTACCAAAACTCAGAGGAGATGCTGTGAAGACACCAAGCCCTGGTCTAGTGAGCACTCATACATTTTCAAAGAGAGAGCTGCTCTGCTAGAAACAAACATGTTAGTGTTCCAATCACTTGTTTTTCATAGTTACAGTGGAAGTTGAAAGCAAAGAATGTTGTAGAGGTCAGTCAGTCCATCCACCTGACCCAAGACAGTGCAGATACAACCAATAGGTTTTGGACAGGTGTCTATATAGCTGGTCTTAAAAAACTTACATAATAGTGATCACAAGATCTCTGCAGGGCAACTCTTCCAGGACTTAGCTATTCTTACCACTAGAAGAAAGCTCTTCCTGAAGTCTAACCTGAATCTCCCTTGCTGCCGTTTCAGCCTATTTCTATACATACAAACCTCGGCCCACATGGAAAAGGGTTTATTTCCTTTCTCTTTCTAGCAGCCCTTTTCTATATTTGAAGATCGTTATCGCATCTCCCTTCAGACATCTTTATTTTTAGACTAAACAACTCCGCTTTTCCCAGACTTCCCTCCAAGGATAGGTTTTGAGACCTCTGGTGATAATTCTTTTCATCTGAATTCCTTCAAGTCGGCCTGCATTGTTCTGGTATTAGATCCTGTGCCCAAATCCGGCTGCAGTGCTCCAGCTGTGGGAGCCTTACTGCTTCTGAGTAAAGCAGAGGGTTTACCTCAGCTGTCTTAGGAGCAGCACTCCCGTTTATACATCCCACTTGATATTTACTTTCTCTCAAAAGCAAAATATTCTTGACTTGCATGTGGTTTACTATCCATTATGATTCCCAAATCCTGTTCTGAAGACCCACTGCCTCTCCAGTTGTTTCCTCTCTTCTTATGTCTTTTGTCAGCTGCACAGGTATACAGATGTATGTGTGTGTGTGTATATATATATATATATGTATATGTATATATGTATATGCAGTCATCACATTTCATAGCCTGCAGCTCCATACTTGCTGAAGTGCTTCCTCATTTGCTCAGACACTTCTCCCTCTGTGTCAAGATTATTTGACAGTAAATCTCTTCCTTGAAAGGATCTGTTGTGCTTTCTCACCTCGATAGTCTCTTCAGGCCTGGTGTTTTCTGCTTCACCTTACCAAATTTTTAATGAAAATATTAAAAACTCACAGAATGAAAACAGGTTCCTGCACTTAATTCAGCTTTCCTGTTTGGCAGTGAAGCAATGCTTGTATGATTTTTCAAATAGTCATGTACCAAGCTGTGGAGTTTCACCTATATCTTAGCTGATTGTCTTTTTTATGATAAATTTGTGAACAAGTGTCAGAATAGTAACTAAAGTCAAGACCTAGTACAGCCACTGCTTTTTCATTCTCCATAAGAGCTGCAATGCCATGAAATAAATTGTTTGTAGGATATGTTATGTATGTGAGTCATTTATGTTTGTTTATAACTTTCATTGTCTGCTTAATTGCTACTTGCAAGTGTTTTAATTTTGTTCAATATCTTTCTGGGATTTGAAGTTATTTTGATTAATCTGAAAGTCTACTCAAGGTATTTGAAAAAGTGAAACACATTTTATCAAGATTTCCTGCATGTGGTTATCTGGATACAAATATGTATTTGTCTACCCATCTGATTGCATTTTGTTGTGGAGATGCTTGTGGGCAGCAGGATCTTTGCTTAACATGTACTTGATATTCAGTCCCAAATTTCAATGTACTTGTTAGCTAGCTGAAAAATTTGTGCAGACTGGCTGGCCTTCCTATTTGGCAATCTCTTGAACCTAGTTTATTCAGGCCACAGAGAATGTTTTTGTTTTTCAGTGCTTTGGGATAATAGGCTTCTCCTCCTCAATTAAGCAAGAGAACTCCTGTTCAGCCTAACTAGGATGAGAAATGGATTGTAGTTACAGCAGGCAGGTTTATGCTCAGGTTTGTGAATCTATGGCACATAATTCTGCCTTGATTTTGCACTTTTTAAATTTACAGGAGTGACTGAGTGACTGACACTTCAAAATCTACCTCTCCTTTGGAGCCTGTATCAAACTACTGCTGGTTTGGTAAAGGGGGTTGAGCACATTTGTCACAGGTTTTTTCAAGGTTACTAATGTGTCAGGGTCTAGCTATGGCAGAGTTTTGTTCCTGCAATTTTGTTCTCATGGCGATATAGCTGTCACTTCAACAACATTTTGACTTCTAAAATTTTTTCACCAGTGTCCTTAGTTGTACTAAGTGATTACATTCTATCTTCAGTGATGAGCAGAGTTTAGATGTAATTCCTGTTAAAACCCAGCCTCTGTCTCTCTGCCCTTCACACCACTTCAAAATCACAAGAGCAAAACATCACTGTAGCAAAGTTGGCTTTCCAGTTCTAATCAGGAGCAGTGCCTGTGTGAAATCAATGGCTCTTAGTTTAAATAGATCAGTTCAGAAACTTTTCCTTTTCTTGTTGGGTTTGTAAACTTTTTCCAGATTAACTGATTTATCTTCCATGTTTAATGGGGGAGTCACTAGCAGTTCCTACTTGTAAATTGCTTAAAACTTTCCATTACAAAAGATGGTTGCAGCCTTTCCTTTGAGAAGTTCCTGTCTTTTTCCCGTTTGCAGTGAGTGATTATATGCAGCATGAAGGATGCCTTTTGTCTAAGGAAATGCCCCTTTTTATTATTATTTTTTATCCTGTTCCATAGAATGACATTGAACTTGTCCTGCAATATCAAATATTAAAAAATGCCACCTCACTTTGTTGCCTTGTGTGCTTCAAGAAGTGCTAGCAGCCCACCAAAGTCACAATAAAGCCTAAAGCCAGGCTCTCACTTGTGCTACAACTGTAAAGGTGGAGAAAGGACTCTGAGTCCCAGAAGGGCGATGTAGGGGTTATAGTTAAGTGGTTAAAAATTACTTCTTTCTTTCCAGGGAGAAGAGAGACACTCCCTCTCCCAGTGCAGGTTTCAAGCAGCCTGTTGCTCATCCTTCTCCATTGTATCACTTCAGGGCTAGAACTTCTTTAGACATCAGTGACAGGGCCTTGCTCCTCCAACCGGTCCTTATCTTGGGGAAAAGCCATGCCAAACAAGAACGCCCAAAACTCATCCCACATTCAGCCCATGCATTCTGAAAGAGAAGGTCCTGTGCTGGAGAAGGCAGTGGTCTGTATAGTCACAGGTGTCGATTGTACCTGGCCACTGTAGAGCCAAGCAGTGCAGATGCTGGACAGGCCACCTTTACGAGCTGAGTAAACATTTCCTGAATGCAGCAGAGGAAGGTGGCAGGGTGGATGGATGTCTTGAACCTGATTCATGTTAGCAAAGCAAAGGTGTCCTTGCTGCCTTCTCCAACAGGTTCTGGCTCTCTGCAGTGGTTCAAAATTACCTTTTGAGTCCCTGGTGCCTCACGTGCCCCCAGAAATCAGCTTGCTCCTGCTGTGCATCACCTGCCAAATCTAGTCTGGTGCTCCTAGCTGAGCAAAAGCTGCTGCTAATTTTAAGAGAGACCCTGACCAAAACCTAATGCTGCATGGTAATTGCAGAGGCAGGGGGTTCTTGTGATTACTCTTGCCCTTTTATATTGTCCTGTGTGCAAGGCAATAATGCACTTCACTTCCAGTATGTGTTCACATATATAAACCTTGTGCAAGTGAGTCTGTGAGTAGTTCAACCAAATTTCAACCCTGAATCCAACCAAGTAGTTCAACTCTGAAGACTGCAGAATCAACTAGTGTGACAGGTGCAGCAAAAAAAGTGTTCCTGTTTAACTTTTTATTCCAGCGGAGATGGGTACATACAATCCACAGCGAATTCAGTCTCCTTCCACTCTCTCTCCATTCCCCAGGTATGTGTTTCCTGTAATAGTTGGAGGGAAGGAAAAAAGCCCCAGCATATTGAAATTGCCACACTTCAAGGCAGCATATTTTGAGAAACTTCCAAAACAAAAAGCTACCACCAGTCTCCAAGCGCTGTCTCACTGCACAGCTGGAGAGGACCATCAGGGCTTAAGGAGATGCCATCTGTGCAATTTCAGGGCCAGAAAGGTCTTAGAAAGTGTTAATGACATTCCTTAAAATGTCTTTACTGTGGAAAACTTCAGAGCATCTGTCATTTGTAGATTTTAACAGTGGGAATATCCTGCAGAAGAAAAATTCGAATCTTAACCTGATGTATTGGTTAAATATGGATTCTCTGGCACAAGCGACTGTTTTTCAGTATTTGTGTGCCCTGCTAGGGTTAAGAAATACAACAGCAATTAAAGTAGATGCACTCTGATAACTTGCTTGTGCATCAGTGCTATTAATATCCATCTATCTTTCTGGCTAGTTTCAAACAGGAGACCAAAATAATACCCCACAAAATGCTGAGGCAATACCTTGCATCATAAACTGCTGTGACTGTAATGAAACCAGACTTACACCACTTTATTTTATGAAATGTATTTTGTCAAGCTCTTGACAATGCCCCCCCGTTATCGGGGGCTGCCATGTGTCCTACAGTGTAAAGCAGCCATTGCCATTTGTGTCTCAACTTGTCCAGCATTCCCACGTCTTTGAATTTCCTGGCACTTTAACTCACTCGATAAATGCAGCTTTCTTTTCTTCTTGAATCAGACACAGCTATTTCCCAGTGGCGATAAACCTGAAGAAACATCCTAAAAGCTAGATAGATACATCTCTTTCACATTTATTTTGGATGTAAAATATTCTGCAAAGAATATAAGCTGCTGTCAGGCATGTAGCCACAAGATGGGTGTTTTTCTCACATATGTATCCATTTCTTTTAATAATGAATAATGGACTTTATATTTAAAAGTGATGTTTCTATGAATGTGCTAGATTGTGCTATATTTCTTTCACATGAGTATATTCCCATCATGGCAAACTTCTCACAGAGCTTGCCTTGGGGGCTTTTGTTTAAAGTAATGCACTTTAATGAAAAAGAGCTGCTGAAATTTGTCAGCTTCTTCCAGCATGATTGCATTTTGGTGGTGGTTTAAAAAAATCTTTACCCACTTTATGATCTTCATGCTTGTTCCAAAATCCCCCTTCATTTTTAAAAGTAAAAAGATATATGTACACACATATTACCAAAAGCCCTAAAACTGATGTGGACCTTTTGCATGAATAGTCTCATTGAAGCCAATGAATAGTAGAGGTAGACTTCAGCTGTGTGCAATTTTCAAGCTCAGGCTATAGGGTAGATTTCAAATATTACAAGCAATTTAGAGATATACACTTTGTGTGTAGTTTTCAAAGCCAGCAATATATTTTAAGGGCTTAATATCTAATGAGAAATGGATGATACTGGTACTGCATTGCCAGGAGATGATTTTGGAAATTATCAGCCTTGACTCAGTGAAGTAGGGACATCTTTGGAAGAGTGAGGACAAGTGAGTGAAGTACCCTTGTAAGGGTACTGGCAAGTGGGTGTGCAAGTTCTTGTAGGTTTTTGGTGTTTTTTTTCCTTGGTAGAAGTTCAAGTCCTCTGGCACCAGGCAGATGGGCATGGTAAACTGTATGGCTGCAGTGATCTGTGATCCACAGGTTCTTGGTTATTTGTTTCCTCTTCTCCAAGAGGCTGTAGGGCTGACTAACTGAAAAACAGTACTAATTCCTGTAGGATTGGCTCTCCTCTAGCAGGGACAGTAAGGGGCTGAGTGGCTGTAGTGCTGAAAAGTGAGAAAGTATTTAAAGGGGACTGGCATGTCCTTCAAGACAGGCTGTGTAAGCCCTGCTGGATGCAAGGTGGCCTCTGGGGAGCTGCTGGAGTGTGTTGGAGCCTGGAGGAGATGTACCATCCTGTGGGGCAGCAGCTGTGCTCCTGCAGCCCAGGCTGCACACGTGTGCTCCCACCAAGCAGCTCTGCTCTGAGCCAGCACTGAAGGCAAAGGTGACCTGCAGCACAGCGTTCTGGGAGCAGCTGGTGTGTAACTTACAGGAGACAAGAACAGGGTGTGCCACACTTCATTCTGGAAAATGTTTCCTAGCTGCAGGCAGTGTGCTGGATTTACAGACAATTGGTTCCTGTGGTTTTGAGAAGCTACCTAGTATTCAGGTCCTTTGCAAATCAAACTAGCTTCTCCTGTCTTCTGAGTATCTCGATGGACCCTGACAGATACAAAGGCAATAAGGTCAGCAGGAATAATAATTTTTGGAAGTGTATGCTCATTTTTAAATGCTGGTAGAAATCCAAAACTAGAAAGGTATACACACACATACCCAAGAAGTAGAAATGCGAAGTAAAAATACTCCCTCAGAGACTTACCCTACAAATGTTTCAGGCTACATCAGATTGGCCCATGCGAGAGGGTTATTATAGAATCACAGAATAGGCTGTTGGAATGGATCCATCAGGATCATTGAGTTCTGGTCCTAGGCAGGACATTCCAAGAATCACATAATGTGCCTGAGAGCATTGTCCAAATGCTTTTTGAACTCTGTCAGGCTTGGTGCTGTGACCACTTCCTTGGGGAGGCTGTTCAGTGCTCAACCACCCTTTGTGTGAAAAATCTTTTACATATCCAGCCTAGACTTTGCCTGACACAGCTTCATGTTTCCTGTGTGAGCCTTGCAGGGTACCTCCTGGCACAGAAGCAACAGGAATGAACAGCAAATGAAATGTACAGCCTGACCATCTGATCACACGCCTTTCCATACCAAAGATCAGCATCTGTTTTCCAGTGGCAGGCCTTGGGTTGTTGTTCAATGGCTCTCTCAGTTACTTAGCAACATTGTAAGATGTGCCTAATAATTGGCTACAACCTTCACACTTGGTCTTCCTTTCTTACTCCATGCTGTTCTAGACAAGCAAGCATTTCCTTCGGAACCTGGGCTCATTTCTTTGTAGAGATGTCCAAAATTTCACCAAGCAGCGCTTATATGGTGTTGATCTAAAGGCTGAGCAAAGAGAGACATTTTAGAGGTTATCAGATAAAGAGGAAGCCGGTAGGAACACTGTAATCTATGTAAATTCTTCTGCAGTAGGAGGAAAATTCTTTCAATATGGGAGTAGGATTTCTTCAAATCAATACTCCCTTTTCCCCTAATAAATCTTTAAGAGTTTTTTAAAAAATCAGCACCTCAAAAGAAAGAAAAAAAAAATCAGCTCCTATGAGAACATGCCCTGAAGGAGTAAATAAAGCTAGAAGGGGCCAACATTTTTGTTATTGATTTATATCAGATGTTCCAGTGATGGACAGAAGTAAATTAAGTGAAATCTGGTCTTCAGTGGCATCTGTGCCTCTTTTTTTAGTTGGATTATGTTGTTTGAACTTGCTAGTAGCTCTTCAGAAACATTCTCAGCTTGTTGGGAAGATACTTTGTCATAGAGTAATTTCTGGATTTTTTTCTTCTGCAGTCTGGTGTCCATGCCGTCTTATTCCGCCACCCATTTTGGAGTGTTACTCCATATGGGAACCAGGCAGGCAAGTGCTTCCTTCCCACACAAAACAATTTCTATCTTAGCTGGTTTTGTAGCTCATATATAAATGTCTAGTGGAGCTCTCAGGATTTTTTTGAATTGCAAGTAATATACAAACTGAGTTATTCGGTAGTTGAAGTGTGACTAATACTTGTTTTACATAGTTCAAGTTGATGATTACAAAGTTTGAAGCTTGGTTGAATAGAATTTAGTACCTAATACTCTGCAGAGCTTGTTTTCATTTTACATTTAATCAATTGATTTTTCCTTTAATAGATTCTCTTTGAAATTTTATGTTTGTACCAACGCACAGACTTCACTATTGCTATGTTGCATTACCAAGGGCAATATGAGTTTAAATCACTTTATGATAAAACTTTGCATAATCTGCTCATACAAACTAATTAAATGTCAGGTCATTGTAATACAGAGCTCATATTATCACCATGGGTCACTAGAAACAGCAATTAGTAATTCATGTGTAATCCAGTTAAATTCAAATTAAGAAAAAGAATGTCAAGTCAGAGTTTTGTTCCTAACTCCTAGTTTTTATAATTTTGTACAGGTTGATGGGGGCACTTAAACACACAGCTTCAGAACTGGTTTGTAATTTAATTTGATTTATACTGCTCAAGCATTGCTTTTAGGCTGTTCTAACCAGTGGTCATATGAGTGCTTGTACTTGGAAATTAATTAACTTTAGAACGTATACATATTTTGAATATGTTAATCCTTCACTAACTACACTGTTATTTTACTGATGGATATTTAATGGTTTGAAGGACCTCTGCATTCAGCTTTCGCAAGCAGAAATAAAAGAAGTGGCTGATTGTTAGGTGAACTATGCAACTCATAAAAAAATGAAAGAGCACAGTGGTAGAAAGTCATGGAGGTTGAGCACCCTGCCTTGTGCTGGGTAAAGACAAGTGAGAAGGCAGGAGAGTGCTTTCTTCCTCAGCTGCCTGCTGGGGCAAGGGCTCTGTGCTGGAGAAGCCCCAGCTGGGGCTCTGTCATGCCGGCTGTCCAGCTCATGCTCTGGTTTGTATCGTCTGGTGCCTGCGGGAGAAGGTTCCTCAGGATGCATTGTCTTGGGCTGCCACGTGAGATCCTGTCTCTGCAGCCAAGGGCTGGCCAGCTGCGGTCAGTGTGTCCTTCCTGGAGCACTCAGGCTTCTGTAAACGTACTGCAGCTGGAGCAAAATCCTCCACTGCTGCAGTCCTCCTGCTATGGCTTTTTTTGGTTAGAGCTGTAGATAAGAAGGGCATCCTCAGCATTAGGTACCGTCAGCTTGCTCTCTCTATAGTTTTTATAGGATTTTTCCCTTAATTTTCCTAGATATATTTGGATTCTGGCTTCTTAGCGTTTGCCTTTCTGTGGTTGAAACCTCATTAGGCTCCTATCATATTTCAAACTAAATAGAATATCCTGACTAAAATGTCAGTGACATTCTTATAATGGCTGTGTCTGAAGGAAGCTAAAATACTGGTTGTAATTTATTTATATAGCATGCAAAGGTCTTAGGTGATTTAGAGAGAAGTCTAAAGACAAACAATCATTCTGATCATGTAATGGCATACTCTCCGATTATTTTAGCTTCATCAGAAGACTTTTAGTTGGTGTGAGCAGTGTCGGAGATGGATTAAAAGTTGCAGTGTGATGATACTCACTGTTCTCAGCCCTGTTCTTCAGTACTGCTCAGATCCATACAAAGCCAGTCACTGGTTTCACTGGGTGATCTGTTGGGCATTGTTTTCTCACTACAAGACTCTATTAAAATCTCTTTAAAGAAGATAAAAGGAGCAGCATATTCCAAGGCACTTTTATTTTGATGAGTCTCACATTTAAGTATCTAACTTAAGTTTCCAGGTTTAAAAGATTTGGCCTTCTTTTTTTTTTTTTTCCCTTAACAAAGTGGAAATTCAAATGCTAAATCACAATCAGCCAAGCCCATCACTGCCAAATTAGGGATGACAAGTATACCCTGCTGTGTGTAGTTCCAGAGAGATGTTTCCAGATATGAATTTGGCTTTCAAGAAAGGCATGATTTCTTTGTAGCTTTCCTGTCACATTCACTTTGTAATACAGTGATTACTGAGCATTCAAAAACAAGTGGTTACCCCAAAATATTTTTTGCACTCAGTTTATTAGTCTGTGCAGCACAGCTGTGTGTTGGTAACCTGTAATACTGCAAAATACTGAGAACTTGAATGGCAGAATCAGATAAACACAGAGATTAATCAAGTGCTGTGCTAATCAATTTTTTATATTTAATTAAAGTGTTTTGCTTTGGAAAGTTGCTGTAAGAGCTGCAGAATTTCCATTCCCGTCCCGGGAGACTGATACCAAACCCAGCCAATCTCACTGCATGTTACGGGGGGTGGTGGGTGTCACGGGGAGCTGGAGCTGCCACAGCTGAGCATGGAGCATGGGGAAGGCTGGGACACACTTATGTCTCTTCTTTTGTGCACTGATGAATTAGTAAATATCACACGAGACTACATCATCCTGTATCAGCTGAGATCCCGGCCTTGTATTTTGGAGAAAAGAGTGTTTTGAAAAGAGGGAGAGACGAGGTAATGAAGAACCTGGAGATGGGAAGCTGGCACACCACCAAGAGCAGTCCTTGGTTTAGTGGAGCTGTATTTAAGTACTGCTGTGCTCTTTGCCATTGTTTCACAAAGGCAATTATGCTGAGTTCATTAAGATGACATCAAAGGCAGAGAGCTCCCACCATCTATTATACAAGCACTACAGCAAGTCTGCTGTTCATGCATGTAGAGAAATGGTACTGGGTATTTTGTTTTCCCACTTTAAAGAGTAAATTCAATATCATTTATAAACAATGAAGTCAATAAGAAATTTGAAGAATGTCTCTGACAATAAGCCTGCTTTAAAGTAAATATCTCTTCGTGTCTTTAAAGGTTATTTTAGACAGTACAGAGTTTACAGAATCCCAAATGGGAGAGTTTGCTGTCTTTATGCACATTAACAGACCATGGCATCAACTCCCTTCACACTGATGTTGACAGAAAACTCCATCTGGTTTTGAATACTCTGTTTTGTTTTCTAAATATAATCTTAGATCAGGTCTGCCCTGCAGTGGCAGCAGGAGTTCCCATTTACCTCACCTTGTGTTAGCCTAGGCACAGTAGCAGTGATGCTGCAGCTGTGTGCAACTCATCTGAGGCAGTGACAACACAGGAAAAGCCAGCCACAGCAATCAGGCACCACATGGTTGTCCCCTTCCCCTCAGAATATAATGCTGTATAATTTTAAGATAGATATATTTTATATTTGCTTGTGACTTTGAGTCATTTGGTTTTCTACTTATAACGGGTAACGTTTTAGCTTTTACTTATAAAAAAAATTTGTTTTTTTTTTTTTCCATAGAATTGCATGCTGCTGAAGTATGAGGGTTTTTAAGAAAAGACAGTGAATGTTAAAATAAGTAAGTAGAGGTGATTACTATCTGAAATGGGCATCAACTGAAAGAAAGCATCTTTTTTCATGGGGCATTTAAATGCTTGGAGATCTTTAGTTATGAAATATTGAAGTGACTTGGTCTGCATGGGAGTGTGAAAGTGAATGAGGATAGATTTAAAATCGAATTAGCTGTGAAACTAGGATGCTTTCATCATTGGTAACAGATGAGTCAAAATAAAGTGCAAGTATACTTAAGATCTGATAGGTTAAGTTTGTCTTGACCTGTAAGTGTAACAGCTCCAGAAGCAGCCCGGTCTCACTCGTGTTGCATGAGCTAATGGAAATGCCAGGTTTAATTGCCTGTGCACCCGTATGATGACATGAAGCTGCTTGTATACACTTAGCAAATAAAAGTGACCCAGATGTTTCTTCTGAAAAAGCAATGCATATCATTGTACCCACTTACGCAGTGAGAAGGACAAGGCCATTGATTTTGGTTTCTGGAGATGTTACAACAGCCACATCACCAGTAAACTCCCTTGGTGTCCCCCCCAGTGTGATATTTGCAAAAGCTGTGTGCCATATGTTGTGGTCTATGTGGGTGCATTTAGAAAGGAAGCACCCACAGCCATGCAAAAATAAAGCACAAATTGGTGTTTTCTGACCGCGTGTCTCTGTGGATTTAGCACTACTGACAGAACGCGTATGCTGCCATTTCAGTTGGCTTTTTGGGGGAAGATCTGTGGCTATGTATGGAGACACTAGTGAATACTAGTGAAATAATACTAATTGATAAAACATCCATTGCTTTTTGTGGACAGCCAGAGGAGTTGCCTTTGTGCAGACCAGTACTACCTCTGTGCCCATGGAAACAGCATCCATTAAAAAGAAAACTGCAAAATTCTTATGCGCATTAGCAGGAGCATAGAGGGAATGAGATCGTGGTTGTAATAAATCCCTTACCTTTTTACATTCCTCCCTTTCACTTCGGTAACTGCAGCGCCAAGAACTCTGCATTCAACTTAATTCTACATCTGTTCACCTCTTTCTGCCTCTGTAGCTCTGGGGCATTGGGCTCAAATGTTTCCCAGGGCTCCTGCTAGGGTACTGCATTTCCAAATGTGCTTTACACAAGCTTTCTTTATAACCACAAAATCCTACACGTCGGCTGGTGGACTCTGGGAACACAGATTTCCCCAGCATAGGAAACACCAGGTTGCTTAGGTCTGAGAGGAAAAGCCACATCACGTGCAAAAAAGATATTGAAAATGCTTCTTTTCATGGCAAGCAGCATCACTGCTTGTGTTTGCTCCTTGAAAAGCAGTTCATTTAAACTGCCCTGCTTTGTTTCCATAAATGTAATCTATAGAAGTAATGATAAGCCAAGCAAGCTCTAAGGGTCCTGGCACCGTCAGGCTCTTTAGGATTCATTGTAGCAGGGGAGAACATCTGCAGTCTGAAGCTTCGGGAATTTGGAACGAAAGAGTATTCTGTGTGTTTAACCGGCAATGAACTATTTTTAAATAAATGCTTCTCTTATTTGTTAATAGTGAGCAAGGACAATAAAAAGGAAAAAGTGGTCTCATATAGCTTTAGAAGAGACCAGGCCATTACTCCAAAATTCTTTCACCTATGGCTTTTCCCCTCATTCCTAAGTGTGTCTTGTTGGTGACTGTGACATTTCTAGCAGTCAGGATATATTTGTGCACTGGGGTCCACAGTCCTGAATGTGAGCTGAAATTGTTTGAGATTCAGAGAAGCTCATCATCCTGCTGTCTGCCTTAAGTATGTGGTGGTGGGCAACCTTTCATTATATGTTCCACCAGGGAAAAATCACACATCCCCTCCCAGTGACTGACAAGAGGCAGTGAAATCTCATCACTTTCTGCTCCCCATCACCCTGCCTCAGCCCATCAGCTAACTGACAGATGGGACATGGTCCTGATGTATAGGTACTGGGAGATTAAAGAACAACTCTACAGCAAAATAAACCCATAGGACACAAGTAGCTTTTAAAATGACCTCAGGAGATGTGTCAGTCAGAGCACAGTATGGGATTTTCTCAGGTAGGAATTGCATTTGCGGATTGTGTGTGTTGTTTAAACTGTAAAATGCCCTACTGCCAACCATTTGCCAAGCTGTTTCTTCCTGAGATGAAGGAGGGAGCTGTATCTAGGGTTCCCTGTGTTCATAAATAGAGATTATAGATCTGTATCTACAGTTATCTATCCATTTACCGGTATATGCCGAATGTTTCTTTTTAAAATGACACTGGCTAAATTTTGTGTAAAGTGGAGCAGAATTCTCCTGTGATGTTGATTACGACACACACTGTGCACATTTCTTATTTCTGGGGGACAATGACTTAAAAAGTTGTTGAAGCAGAGAAAAGCACATGGGTCTTAGTTTAGTTTAATGGCAAATCCCATTTGTCAAAAGCACGGATAAGGGAACCTCACCCCAAGCAATTTCTGTAACAAAGACTGGAACAAAACTTGACCCTGGACTCAGTGAATTCTGATCTCGGTATTGGAAGTTGTGCTTGCAGGAGAGTGATGGGTGCAGTCCTTTAATACAAAGGGCTTTGCCATGGTATGTCTTTCATACCCTTCCTCCCCACCTAAGGGGGAGAATTTTAGCCTGGGATTATTTTTTTTCCTGTGGAGATGAGCAGTATGTGTTTTGTGAGCTTTTAAAACCCGGAAGCAGAGGCTCTCAGTAGCTCAGAAGTGATTTGTGCTGTGGTGAGGAACTGAGCTGGTGTGTGTGCAGATACTGGTGAGCAGGAAAGCAGCAAAGTGTTCCATGAGGGCAGCTTCCTTAACTAGCATCACATAAAGTAAGTCTTCTGTTTATCTGATTTGTTGTGCCACTCAAGTTTATAGATATTTGGGGGAACGAGTCTTTCATGGGACGGTTGTTTCTTTGTTCCTTACATGCAAAATCATTTGTGAGACCGTGGTTCTGTGTGAGACACAAACTTCAAGCTGAGGTATTTGACTGCCTCCAGTGCAGGAGAGAGGGGAGAAAACGGTTGAAATCAATATATTCACAGGTGAACTCTCAGGTGTTCACGGGGTGTTGCACAAAGTAGATCTGTATAGTTGGCTGAAAAAAAAATAAACCTTTTGATTGCTCTGAAGTGATTTACTCTCAAGAAGAAAACTTGACTAATTTTCCAGCTATCAAAGGTAGCAAAGACTCCTTCAGAATTTCCCATTTAAAACTTCTACGTTTTTTTGTCTCTTTAATTACCTATATACTCATAGACTGTGTAGCACAAGGCAGTTTTGAATGGTGAGAGAAAGAGGAAAAGAGCTTTTGCAGCAGCTGGAGCCACTGGAGAAGCAGAGACAGACTTCTCTTTAGCTACGGCAGGAAAAGCTGGAGAAGGTCTACCAAGGAAATTAAAAATCGGCCAAGCCCAGTGTTTAGGTCTTGATCTTTCAGTCAAAGCAGCCAGTCTTCTGGTGTCAGATCTGTAAAGAACCACTGAAGCACCTTTTGGGGAATCCCATCTCTTCTGACAGCTAGGGGAGATAAGGGGCTGCCCCTCAGGTCACTTGTTGAGAGGGGACGTGCCTTGGCTGAGCAATGATCACTCGCAGCCTCGGGCCCCTTCTTGCTGAGATGCGGCTGCCCTGGGCTGGGCAGGAGGGAAGGTGTCAGAACAGGGACACCCTTGTGCTGCAGCCAGGCTGAGGTCTGCCTCTCCCGTGCAGGAACCAAGCCCTTGGCTTTGGGCTAAGCAACACTGGCAAATTTATAAGCAACTGAAAGCACTCTGGAAAGGAAATATATGTGATTTCATCTACCGTGGCATGCTGTAGAGGGTTGAATTATTAAAATGCATGAGAGTTTCTCTTTTGAGCCAAATCAGGAGCTGTGACTCTTCTCTGATCTGAGGCCTGGCAGTCGGTCAGATTTTTGCTTTCAGTGTACAGCAAGTACAAGATGTCATTGCACCTACTTTCCATTGGATTTCTGAGATGAAGATTTGCCAGGTGCCTCCTCTTTGTGGCTGCCTCTAAGTGCTGTGGTCATGCAGGCTGCAGCCTGAGACGACTCGGCACAGCTCAGCAGGAGCGATGCCCAGTGGCCGCTCGTCCTGGAAAAGTGGTTGAAAAGTGAGCTTGGGTGATTTTCATTGCAGTTCTTAGGTCCAGGAAAACAGACTGAAATGTCTGTGCTTTCCCAGACTGTGCTGGCTACTAGTGAAGGGCAAATAATGCAGAAGGTGATCAGTGAAGCTGCTGTGATTGGTAGCACAGAGTAGAAGGTACCTTTATGGTACCTGTCAGGCTTTACCATTGTGTAAAATCACAACTGAGACTTCAGCTAAATCAAGACCAGATCTCCTCCTTTAGGAAAAGACTTGAGGAAGCTGTTCAGCCATGAAGCTGTATTTCTTGGGGTTTTCATCAGGTTCTTCTTACTAAGCAAATGCTCTCTTGCTGAGTGTGTGGGTGTTGGGTTCCAATGGAGTCATGAGGAAATGAACAAAAAAACATAGAAGGGCCAAGGCATGAAGGGCTTGAAGGGCTTGTTCTCCTGGCAGGCTCAGAGATCTTTTTTCCTTTATGTAAACACTCTGTCCTATTCCAGTACTCCTCATCCGAGTTTTCTGGCAGTAAAAGTCCATAAAATCATGCTGGTAAACAAGGCATCCCCGAGTACTGCCTTGGTGGCCATGCGTGACCATGAGGGACTTCATGTGTGGTCACCACGTGAAAACATATCGTTTCAAAGAACTGCGAGTATAATACTTTCACTGTAGCTGGAGCTTTGACAGTTTACTGGAGAGCCTCACACGCGGCTCCTGTGCGCTTGTTTGAGAAATGCCGCCCCAGGCACCTCTCATCTGGCTCTTAATTTCCTCCTCGGGAGACAAGGTGTGCGTGTGTGTGAGGGGAGGTGTCAGGACAGCCTGTTTAAAACTTGGGCAGAATTGAGAGCTGGGTGAAGCTTTCAGCAGGCTGCCGCAGAGCGGGTGTAGGGAAGGAGCATGAAGCGCACACAAGGACACCGGTCCCCTCGGTGGGCAGAGCAGCCTGCAAGACCTGAGGGACCAGCAGAGCTTCTGGAGGCAGGAGGAGCCTGCCCAGCTCCAGTGCTGCAGTGTGAAGCCTGCCTAGGTGGCTCTGGGAAGCTGATGCGGGTCATGATTCTGTGCATAACTTATGCTACGCATGGAAATGACCTTCCCTGCAAAATTAGATGTGTGCTCTCATGCAGTGTGGGGTATCAGCAGGGCTTCTGTCTTTGTTTCATTTCTGAGACAGAGAAAAATAATTACAAAGAGGACGTTTTAAAAATATTTTCTTTTGCATTGAGGATTTTGGAACAAAACTGAAGCCTTTCCTGTCACATTGTTGTTTTCCCAGAAGTGGTGATTAGCAACCATGATAAGTAGCTAAGGCTTTTCTGCAGAGGTGGTGTTCTTGGATGCAAAGCACAGCAATTCCCATGTCTGCGCTGCCTGCTCAGTCCCTGCTGCCCAGTGCTGGAGCTGCGACACCATTTTCACTACATCCTTCCTAGAACAACAGAAGGAGCAAGCTGGATGGTTTTATTCTGTAACCCGTGTATAAGAAGTAACTTCTTCTTTCTGGCATTAAGGTATTTGCCTTTATTGTGCATAAAGCACTTTGGTGGGTTGCTGAATTAGCATTAGCTCCCAATGGAGAGTACATGAAGTATATTCTTTGTGAAGCAAAGTTGTAACGTGCTGTAAGCTCCAAAGCACTGATGCAGTATTTCTCTTGTTCCACATTCTACTGGCAGATTTAAGCATAATATTGTAGACTGGCAGGAGGCTGTTATAATCTAAACTCCATGATTATGTCAGTGTTTAATTTTAAGTTCTGTTGCGCACAGCAGTGTATCCAGTTACGTTTTTGTGTATGAGTCTCCTTCTAGGAAGCAGAGCTATCAGTAGAAGTGACCTAGACTGAAAGGCATAGAGTTTTCTCACTCAGAGTAAACCACACATGGTTTGGGCTCTATAATCTCAGTAATTTACCCAAAGGATGTATTTTTGAGTGCAAAGGCAGGTGATACGTCTCTCACTGGTCCTGTGTTATCTCTAAGTCCCACACTGAGGTCCCATTATCCCATTTCATTTGGAAGCATGGACAAGTAGTATAAGGAGGATCCAAATGTAGAAGACCTTTCCTCAAAATGCCTTCAGTTTTATGCAAGGCTCATTTTTGTATTGCATTATGCTGGCAGAACAGATTAGCTGCTCCCCCCTCATTCCCTTGTCTTCCCCGTGAGAAAGGTCCATCAGAGCTAATGTGCGCTGCCTGTGTCAGACCTCTCTCCTAATAATTAATTTGTTCATTTTTGCATTTAGTGCACTTGACTTCCTCAGCCCACAGTCTTAAGAGAATGCCGTGAGCTTTATGGGTGATCAGCACCTTTGAAACTATTAATTTTTGTGAAGGACTCAGCTCCCACTTAAGCAAGAAAACATCTTTAATTTGAAAATTTGCATACCCAGCATACTTAGCAATTAGGAGGAGTTTTATGGATAGTTTTAATATCAAAACTGAGTTTCTTGGAAACTGTGGGGCTTTGGATCTGAGTCTTTAGGTGCTACAGATGTGGGTAGTTGCCCTTTCCTGTTTATGGTAGCTGTCAGACTGATGGCTGTTTTGCATGCCTGAAGGTTATTTGTCGGGTAACTAAAAATAAGTGTCCCAAATGGTTGTCCTCATCCTCTGAACTGATGAACTCCTGCAGAAGATACTTTATCTTGGTTCTATCAGTACAGATTGCAAGAGAAGTTGGGTTGTACATCTTTTTCCATCACATGTGATGCTCAAATAAGTAGTGCAGTCACAGCTTCAGTCAGAAAGTGAACTTTAGTTTTCAATTTTGAGGACAAATAGAAGTTTTTACTTCAGTCCTTTACGCTAAGAACATCCTTGAAAACTTAATTGTATTTGTGATAATGAAGCCCACTCCATAAAAGGCATTTCATCATTTTAGTTCACTATAAACACAAATTTTTTCTTGGCAGTTAAATACTGAGGCTGAAATTTATCATCTGACTGAGGAACTGTAGCTTCCCTGTGTGGCCAAGGAGGAGAGGTCAACCTAATCATGGCTTAAGTGGGGTGTAGCACCTTTGCAAGCATCTCGCTCCACTGATTGCATCAGCTACTCTCCTAACTTAAGTACTTCGGTCCTTAAAGTCAGGGATGAACACAGGCCTGAGGAAAGCTCTGGTTTTTGTTGATGAACAGAGGTAAAATGCTTACAATTCAGCCAAACATTTTTCATTCTGTTATTTGTTGCTGTGGCTGTCTGTGAATGTCTCTCTTCCTTTCTATTAATGAATACAGATGTGCAGCTGCCTGCACCCATCTGGCTTTGTTCAATAAATGTGCAGGCACAGACGTTTAAATCAAATATTGATAAATACAGCTTTTAATATGTAAATTATTGTGAACAAAACTATATCTGCCTGTTCTTTTCTCATGGAGAGGCATTTCTGCCATGGTGATACTTTTTTTGATTGCCATTGTATTCTGCCTGCAGCGGCACATGCATTGATGCTTGAGAGTCAGAGGGATAGCAATAGTTCCTGAAATAGATTTGGGGAGAGGAATAAAAGAAGGTAGAAGGAATTCTTTGGGCATAATAATTATTCTGTTGCAGTTGCAACATCTTTCTCATCCAAACGCCTTTTCAGAGATCAGAGACACAATGTGCAAGGTGCACTAGAGAAGTCTTGAATGGTCCCAAATAACATCTGCAGGAGTGCTGGACAGGTCAGTGTTAAAATGTGCACTAGCGTGTCTATATGCAGCAAAAGTGAGTAATTATAATCCCTAGCTTTCAAAATTTGTGGCCCTCTTGAAAGTAGTGAACTAAGGCCCTGCTAATACGTTTGACAGGTGCTTAGTGGGCTTATAAAAGACCGTAAGGTGATTGGCAGTAGTGGAGAGCCTAGCCAAAGGTCAGAAGTAATTTCTCAGGGTAATTTGTGATCAGTTATCACACTTGCTGTTGATTTTAAGATCTTAAGGACCTGTGATTTCAAGGGTTCTTTTTTTTCTCCTTTCCCCCATTTTTTTTTTAACAAGAAATTAGCAGTCAGAAAAAGTCAATTGGAAAAGCAGGAAGAAGTCAGCATTGCTATTTGTACAGGGGAAAGTTGCAACTAAGTGTGGCTTTGAAGGAGACAACACTTTTGTATGGGTTTTCAAGGAGCACACGGTGAACTCACTGCATGGCTGGGTGTGCCTTTCTCCCCCTCCCCGCCCCTTTTTTTTTTATTTTGGCCTTTACAGAAAATCAGGTATAAAATTATCCTACAGTGAATAAGTGGGCTAGTTATATATAGACACGTATATGTATATTTTTTTTTTCATAGGTTCATAAATATGCTTTTAATTGCACTCCTTTGTTTCTCTGGTTTGGAAAAGTTCGTCCTGATTTGGACTGCTCAGAATAGACAGGACTCTTTGTTATCTTGAAATACGAGATATATGCCTTCTCCCTCCCCACTTTCCTTGTGATTTTCTTTCTCTTTGGAAGCTGGATGTAGTGAATTATCAGGTCTTTAACTTGTTTGCAGATTGTATGATGCCCTACATAGGAAAGACTTGTCCATCTTGTCTTCTTTACTGGACCAGCAGTTGAAATTGCAGCTTTTGTGGTACATTGAGTTGAAGATTTTAGGTACAGGAAGAGAACAAGAAGTGAGACTTTATTTTTTTAACGTATGTTATAGTCTCAGCATAATTTATTCTGGGGCAAAAGGAGTAGAAGTAACTTCTGTGTCCTTCAACATCTCCCACCCCATGACTTGCTTCCTGCTTTGCTGTATAAGTAATGTCATATGGGAAGTTACTTTCTAAAATGGAAGAGGTGCATTCCCAGGAACCGTGACTGATGGGTTTCTGTCAGGGTTCTCAGGACCAGCCCCGCCATAGCAGACATACAGCATTTATTATGCTGCTAAGTAGACTTTTAAGAGGAATTAAGGTAGACATGTAAAACTGCTGGATACGTATCGTTACTCAGTGTCATAAAATGCAAACTTAAGCTATTCAGTCTGTTAAAATACTTTGGTTTCCTTGTCTGACCTCAGAACTTTCTATGGAGAATACTTGCAGGTCACTTATGGGTTTTTTAGTATGTCCAGAAATGTCAGAAATTCTGTTAGTTTTTCCAGAGACACACATGCAGAAATAGATGGCATTATCTCAGTGGTTTATTGAGAGATAACTGGATTAAACAACCTTTTTTTGTCTAGACTGAACTACCTTTTTTGCAGTGTGGTGCAAAAAGTAAAATTGGAAATGTATTTAAAAAAATCAACATTTTATTTAAGGCTGTAAATTGTACTTCAAAACAATTCAGATGACATTGCCATTATATATGCAAATGCACGGAGCAATGTCAATAAGTTGGAAGCTCTGTGGGTTGTATTTTATGCTTTGTACTGCAGTAAAGGAATGTATCAAAGAAACCTTTCAAATATACACATATGTTGTAAAAAGTAACACTATAAAACATCAGGATTTGAAATGCTTGCAGTAAGTGCTCTGTGGGATTATGCTGCCTTCATAAAAAGGTTCTCGGCACAAAGAGACTAATTCCAGTCTTATATTAACCAGCTCAGGGGAGCATGTTTTGGTACTGAGTGGCAGGGCTTGTGAATCACTCCTGGAGCATTTGCCCTGTGGATGGAGGAAGAACATGGTCCATAAAGTTCACAATGGGTCTGAAAAGCAGAAATGTGTGTTGGAATCCTATTGCGCTCATTGGCTAAACTCAGCGGTGGGGAGCCTGTGCTTCATCAGCTCTGCCTTCATCTAGGAAAAAAAAAAAGAAAAGAAAAAGCACACAGAAAAAAGCCCCAAGAAACCATGCATGGGGAAGTTCCTCTCATTCTGAGCCTTCTTTTATTCTATTTTCTCACAGGTTTTATTGTTGTCCTAGGCAGAGTCTTAAGCTTTGAATTTTATGTAAATGTTTTCTAAAGAGCAGTGCCCAGATAGAACAGGATGGGGAACACATTTCAGCCATCAGGTTCAACGTGTTCTGCATGCCAGGGCCCTCACCCATCCCTCTGCAGGTTCCCAGTACTCCCAGGCAGGAATGGAATCTCCTGCCTTCCTCCTCCTCCCCACTCTGTGTGTGTTATGGTTTTGTTAAAGTATTCCTGAGTCCTTCAGGTCCTTCTCTGAGAAAGGGTTGCTCTTGATGCTCCCACTGGCACTTCTCAAAGTGTACCATAGTAACCAGAAATGTGAGACAACTGAGTTATTATTATCCCATAAAAAAAAGAGATTTTTTGCTTAATTCCCTTAAAAGTCAGATCATGCAGGGAATCAGAGAACAGTATTTGATCAATGTTACTTTGCTTCAGTAAAACCCCAAGACAAGACACTCTCCTGGAAAGCCGTTGGCATTCTGTGCTTTGTCCTGGGAAATAAACACCTACCTTTTCTGTGCCATTTTAACACCGCTTTTAACAACATTTGCACACGCAAATACGTCTCAAGCAATCTGATGTACGTTAACTAGGTGTTCATGAGCTGTGATAGATTACTTTTAATGGCTGGCATTTACCTACTCCATCAAACGTTCTTTGATAGGCTGCTGCTACGGGAGGATGGAGCTGAACTTAGTGGGCACAGAAAGCCCAGCGCCTGGCCTGAGGAGTTTGAGACCTCGGGCTCCGTGTCCCCGGTGCTTTCCATCTCTATCTTGCTGGTCTATTGCCATTTTCATGCCAGTCTCCATGGTAACTTCTTTCAGGATAAAATAACAGAAATGTGACTTAGCTCCCTGCCCACAGGAAAGCTGCCACGGTCCTGATGCCAGAGCCCTGGCAAGACACAGCCCCAGCACGTGCATTCCGGTGAGGTTAGGCAGGTTACAACAGCTGCTTCCAGTTAAAGGTGAAAGCTCTCCTTTCCCGCTCCCCTTGCCAGGCAAGGTCTCCTCAGCCCTTCCCTCTCATGTTTGGAAACATCCCTGTGTAATTCTTCAGTGGATTACTTTTCCCCTCCTGTTTGCAGGTTTGCATGATTCATTTTACATTTTAAATGGCTTTGTCAATAAAAGCTTCAGTTTTCAAATGAAACATTAGCTGGTAACTGGGGAAATGTTACAGGAAAATATTTACTAACAGTTGTTAGTAAATTAATGAGTTTGCTGTGCCACAGTGTACTTAGGAAACAGCAATATAAAAAATGATTTAGAGACCCAGGCAGTTTATTAGGAATAAAGCACCTGAGTTCTGTCCTTCCCTTGGCTGTTCGAATTGCTTGTCCTTGTGCAAAGTCACTGTCAAGTCCTGTGCTTCTCCTTCCCTAAATATGAAAAAAGCAAATGGTTACACACATTCTTAAATTATTTTGAAGATTGCAGGTGAACTGCTACCTAAGTGGGAGCCACAGTGGGCTTGGGAGCCACTTGGGGTCGTCAAAAACAGATGTTAATTTTTTTGGTGTGACTTTAGGAAGTGACCTGTGACTGAGTCCCCAGATACTCTAGAAGTAGATGCTTTAGATGTTTAAAATACTTCTTTTTTTTTTTTAATAAAGCCTTGTGGACTTCTTGCAAGTGTATTGCTTTGCATTACCCTTTCTTCACAAGAAGTGTCAGCTGGAATCACAACTCTCTTGTTCCAAGCTACCTACCCAAACCTCAACAGAGACCTCCATGACCCACTCAGTTCAATTAGACAGGACAGAGGCATGTTGGAAATGTTAACCCATTTTGAAATGGCCTGTATGAAATGTGGTCGACCCAGAAGGTGAGTTTTAGGGTCCTGAAATCTTTCAGCTGAAAAATACCGCCCTCTTTTGGGCTTGTGGGAGTTGGGGAAACTCTGAGGACAGCGAAGTTTGTCATCTCATTTAGTTTCATATGAAATCCATGTCTTTAAAATACCAGTTTTCCTCTTTGCATTTTGGGCTGGAATTCTCAGATAGCTACCCCTACCTCCTTCCCAACATGAACTGAAGTTACACAGATCCTCCAGAAAGGCAAAAAATTAGGTAGCTAGTTTGAAAATGTTAATCTTGAGAACTTTTTGTTCAAGGCGCCTTTTGTCCTACGTTCTTGAAGTGTCAAGTGGGAAAGAAGGCAGAGCTTGAAGTGCATGTGTCTTTGGCCAGGCACTGTAACCCTTTGCACAGCCTGGGCGTGGAGCCTTGGAAAGCGCTGCGTCTGGCACTGGATGAGAGGGCACGTAACAGGTTATCATGATTCCACTCCTCATCCCCAGTGCCCTTCGTAGCAGCTATTAGTGAAATGAGGAAAAGAGGCAGTGAAGTGGTCCTTCACAACCCCTTTTGTATGCCTTCTTTCCCACAAGGTAGGAAGCAAAGCCTTTGAAGTGACCTGACAAATGGGAGTGTGCATGAACTCCTGTAGGGAACTTAAGCAGCCTTTCTGCCAGCTGCTGCCCTCTTTTTTCCTGGGATGCCTTCTGCTAAATCTCATTAGAATGGGTAGGTATTTCCAATAGGGATGGTGTAAAAAATCTGGTGGTTTAGCAGATGCTGGCCTTACGCACTCTTCCCTCTCGTGCTGAGTGGTGGGCATTTATTTAAAATGTTGTTGAGGCGCATCGTATCATTTCATCTTAGTGAAATAATTCATGGTATCATTAATTGTGGGTTGTTGACAAGATTTTTGTGGAAGCAGTGAAGAGATACATTCTGCTGTGTGGAAAAAATTAATGTATAAATAGAAAACAGAGAAAGTGGATGCTTTCATTTTGCCAGTCATGCAAACAGGTGAAAACAGATTCTGAATGCAAATATGTATAAAAATAAGGTGTTCTGAATGAATAATTTGGCTTCCTGTGGGAGTGTATGAAATTGATCATTTACTCAGCATCCCCAGTTTGGAAATTGAAGCTGTGTGTTGTATCAGCTTGACAACAACATTGCATGCTCCTCTTACATTGGCATTAAGAGGCTATTGTCGGTCAGAGATCATTAATATTTACATGTGCAGATCAAAATATAGCATTTGCTTTTTGAATTGACTTCTTCATGGTAACTCTGGCCAGATTACCTGCTTGGGGAGAGCTATACAAAAGGGAGTTGTGGCAAGCACAATCTCTCCATTTTCCATGTTGCCCATCAGAGAAGTCACGTTCATTCGACAGCAAAAAGCTGGACCCACTCTCAAAGCTGTTGCTCACACAGAAGAAAGTCTCCTGCTGTCGCTCTGGTCCCCTGCTGTGATAATTTTTATTCTAAAAGAGCCATTTCCTTGGAGCTGTACCGTGGAAATGCGGTGTGGCTCTGTTCTGGCAGGTCTCTATGGTGCCCAAGCAGATTAATGAAGTCTCTTGAAAGGCTTGGCCTTTCATCGCTCAGTTTTTGCTGTAGCGTGTCCAGACCACCAGACCACTGAGTCTTGAAGAGATCTGTTAGTCACTGACAGAAAAGTCCTAATGACATTGTTGTAAACACAGCTGTCTCCCACCCCTGGGTGGAAGTCCCTTTCTTACAGATTTCTGAAACAGTGTGATTATTTGTTAATTTTAAAGTATAAACAAAAGGGATACTGCTATCAACAAGGGCGATAAGAAATTAAATTAAAAAGCCTGCCAAAGCTAAGCCTCATGTTATTGTCCTTCATAATCAGGACAGTTGGCCTCTTAAAAACACAGAGAAGGGGGCTTATTGTTCTTTTGCTTGTTTCATACAGAAATATATCAACATTTTTTACATCTGTGCTGAAAGTAGTAAAGCCTTCTGTTTCTCAGGATATTTGCATTTGATCAAGTGTTCGTGTTAGGGAGGCAAATTTATTGATGAGGTGAGTGTTTGAGGCAGTATTATGTCTAAGTATTTTGTATCTCCCTCTTGTGCATCATCCTTTTGCCAGTGAGAAGTGTTCTGGTGCTGTTGTGTTCTGCTTCTCCAAGTATCTGCCTTGGAGGTACACTCTTGTTTCTCCTTGCCCGTAATTAATGGCACACAGTACTGTTTGCAAAACAAAAGGACTCTGAGTTCACCTTAGCAGTTATTTACTGTCACCCAGTTGCTTTACTTCATTATCTGTTTTGCCTAGTAAGGTCTGTGGGTGTGATCAAGTGGAAAAACCTACTTGCCATCTCTTTACGGTTGGTGTGGGAGTCCCTGTGCACAGTGGTCACTTGTCCTTGTCCTTCAGCTTGTAAGTATTTACTGGACACAGGAGGAAAATGGATACACCCTGTTGGGATGTTATCCCTGACAAAATCACAGAAAAGGCCTCCAAAATAATGAAGTCCAACATTTGACCAATCCCCACCTTGTCAACTAGGCCATGGCACTACGTGTCCAGTCATTACTTGAACAGCTCTTGGGATGGTGACTCTACCATCTCCCTGGGAAGCCTGTTACAATGCTTGACAACCTTTTCATGAAGAAATTCTTCCTGATGCCCAACCTGAACCTCCCCTGGAACAGCTTGAGACTGTATCCTCTTGTCCTTGTAGAAGAGGTTGACCCCTACCTTGTTTCAAACTCCTTTCAGGAGCCAGTTGGTGACTGCTGCTGAAACTTTCTGCTAAACCCTGCTAATCCAGCTTCCATTCCTGCTTTCCTGCTGCTGATGCTTCTGCCATTATGGGAGATGTTGCTGCTTTCTGCCTCTTTATACTTCAGGGCCTTCCTTACTGTCTTGGGACCATTCAAGGTCCTCAGCAGCCTCCCTGCAGACAAACAACTAAATAAAAGGAAGAAAACAGATTCCCTTCTTTGGTGATATAGAAATATTCGGTTAAAATATCACCATGTGACACCATCCTTCTCCATAGTCTCCAAAGTGATCGAGGGATCTGGTGAGAAGATAATGGTGTAGAGCAGAACCTGCATTAACTTCTCACTGAAAGTGAGAGATGAGGAGGTTCAGCAAAGGTCTTCAAAGACCTCAGAGACAAATGGTAATACCACTGCATCCTGTATTTAAGTGGCCAAGGGTTGTGTGGTTTCTGTGTTTGTCTTCATGCCAAATGTAGAAGTTGAAGAGTAAAGCACTGGGAAGCACCGTAGTCTTAGATTTAGGGCCTCGGGGTATTGAAGATCATATTCTGTTCTAACTCAAGGTCACACAGCTCCATAACAAATTGTTTAAACTTTCTCCACCCTTGTTTCCTCACTGAGACGAGGATGGTTGGGCAAAATATAGCTCATGTTCCTCAGGTGTTCTAAAACTACAAAGTGTCTTGGCTGAGGGTAAGTATTCCCTTTCATATTCACATTATCAATATTCTTAATGCATATTTAGTACTTAGTATTTTAAAATAGTTTCAAATAGATAGAAACTGTACATGAAAAAGGATTTACACAGAACTCTCAAGTCTTTTGCAAATGATAGAATATGAGATTTTAGAAATTAAAGGTAGTGGAGATTTCATTCCCGATTCAGTACAAGAACCTGACAATAAGGAATACTTATCGTCCAGTTTGCAGAGGATGATATGTTTTTCCTCGACTGTAGTCAGTCAGTTTGCCAACACTGTTTAATGCTTCTGCATGACCTTGATTTTAATTTTAACCCAGATGTCTTTTGTTGGGAACTGCCTGCAATGGCACTGCTCACAGCCAACAGAACTTGAATAGTTTTTTAAGATTTCACAATGGCATTTGACAAATGTGGCACTAGAATTAAAATACTTTATGTCTGCAGAGTTTCTGTCAGCCCATTTTGGAGGCGGGGGGAAGAAGATCTGTTGAATGTAAGAGTAATTGTTATGTTTTCTTCCTCAGTGATACAGCTGCATTTAGCTGTCAGTTATTTTCCTTCACAATTTTAGTGTGATTTTCTTCCTCTTTTCTGACTATTCCCGGGTTTGTTTTATGAAGAAATTACTTTAGTCCTGAAAGTGTGTGTTTCATAAATATCATCTGATTAGTTTTAGTGTCTTTTGTTTTGCTTTGTTACTTTGACATATCCTCATGACTTTATAACCTGAGTAATCTCTGGTGCATGCTCAAAGCTCATTCCCTCCACTTGACTTATGTTTAAGTAGATGTTTTAAAGGCTTTGCCGCAGCAAGATCTCAGTCACCAATGTCTTGTGAGATTCATTAGTTAAGTTCTGTAAATACCATAAAATGCATGTCAGAAAGCCTATCCATAATCTGTGGTTTGGCTAGGAGAAGGTTTCTGCTTTCAGTTTGAGGGGATCTTTTTATTTTCTTGTCTTCTCTTTGCTGCTTTGAAAATGCTTGGTATTTCTAAATGGAGCACAGTCCTAAAAATTCCACTGTCCTTGAAAGGAATTTTCTGAATTCCCCTGTGTTTCCATAGCACAGACGCCCCCTTTATTGCTGGTTAGGTGTCACTTCAAAGCTTTGGTTTGTGAAATTGCTGGTTGGAAGTCACACAAGAATTTTTGTTTTAAATTAATAGGAATCTGAATCAGATTTGGGTTTTGTCAGATTTTAAAATTGAAAAACTCCATACCAGCAAGACCACAAGCACTTGTTTCATGCCAGCCTGTTTTATGATGGTGTTTCATCTTTTACTTAGGAGTGGGGATATGATCTACCACCCTATAAGCAGCTACGCAGTAAAATCCAAGACAGCAGTATTTCCTCTCTTCAATGCTTTGCTCTTACTTACCTCCCTGCTCCCAGCACTTACTTCAGTAGGAGTTTTATTGTGACAAAAGATTTGTGATTTGACTTACTGACTTTTAGTAATATCGTTTGAAAGAGGACTATTGCATTCACTCCCCAGTTAGTATCATCCTGTACCTTTTATGACGAAGCATAAACTTTGGCAAACCGTTTATGTAAAATTCCTGCTGTGGTAGTTTTACTCATGTTAAGCAGATCTACCTTCTGAAGAAAGCCGTGCACTTGAATCACTTTGTGGTCAACAGCATTAGAAAAACAGGTTGTCTTGGAAAAATATATTTGCCAGTGTTATGCATTGGAATGTGGTTTTTCCATCCTACCACTCATATTCCAGTGCTGATGAAAATTACAGCTATTAAGTTAGTCTGCTTTGTCTCAGCCCAGCTAGCATTTTACTGCTCGTTTGTCACTGGCTCACAATGAAAACTTCTGCTTGCCTTTTTTTTATTCCAAGGCAAAATACAAGGAGAATCTATTGACATTTCATAACAAGAAGCCAGGATGCTCTTCCTTTAAAAGTGATCTTTGCATGTTGCTATGCACTCAATCATAGTCTCCTAAAAAAAATGAATATATTTTGGAAGCCAGGTATGAGTTTCATTCTACCTCCTTGCATTGTCTGGAGAAATCACCATTGTTGGGATTGGGATAGAGAAACCACTGTAGTTAGAAACTGAATTGGTCTTTATTTGGAGGGGAGGGTGTTAAGAAATGCTGGATTTCCTGGGTTTGCATAATGCAACCAAGACAAAGCATGTGAAAGCAAAGGAACTGTAAGAATGTTAATATGAATCCAATTGCTGAAACATATGGAGCCAATCGCTGGCACTGCCTCAGCACAACTGGGAGTGGAAATTAGCATTTTTCTCTGAAAAATATGGGATATTTCTCTTCCTGCAGTTTGCCTAATTTTTATGGCATTTTTCTTGTATAAAAGCAGGGATATTTTCAAGATCCAGGTAAGCTATTTTGCCATCAATATTAATTTCTGGTCTTGTTTTTAGTGCATTAAAATAGGAGAATTATGTGCAAACAAAGAAAAAATATGAAGAGGACTTGGTATGCCGTTGAGCATATTCTCTTAACTTTGACACATTCTTGCTGATCTCACCATGGTGCACACTGAGGAACTCCTAATAGTTTTGCAAAAAAATATGCTCATATCTTGGAGGTGGTACACTGACAAACTGTAAGTTTGAATTGTATTTGGGTTGTGATGTGTCTTCTTTGATCTTAGACACAGATCTGTATTTCAGCTCATTGATGTGATGAGTCACTTTTAAAAATAAGATCTAAAAGCTTTTAAAATCTTAGATGTTGATCTTAAGAATCCTTTAATATTAAGAAAAACTATATGGTAACTTCAAAAATAACTGTGCTTCAAAGAAATGATTGCTTGATTTGTGCTCTCAGGTGAACTTTCCTCATTCTACCTGCTTCATTCCTTCTTTTCTGATTTTAGAATTGTTCCAAGTGGAGACAGGAAGGCTTTTTAACCCTGTGGCATCTGTAATTTTTAAAGGAGACTTTTTGCTGTTTCCTTTTCTGTTGGTAAAGATTTTTTTCTAAAACTTTACTTTCTTTTTATTGCAGCTGTTATTAATTTATTTATTGTTATTATTTCTTAGTGGATCAAGCAAATATATATTCAATTTTATGCCTAGAGATTGAAACATACGTAGAGCTGTTTACTTGAATATCACCAGCTGTTGAAGGACATTATATATATATATATATGTGTATATATATATATGAAATATTAAAATTTCTTGAAACCTCTGCCTTCAATTGGCAAGTTCCCTCTGTTTCTAATAAAGCAGGTCAGCTGCTGTTGTGGCTGACAACAGCACTGAAAAATAGTACTTAAGCTACTTCGTGTAAAATAATGAAAATTCTTACACAGTGTCTTTTCTTTCTCTTGTTGTGCTTGTTGTGCCACTGTGTCAGAGAGGAAAGCTAAGGCAGGGAAAGAGTAGAGTTTGTTTTTAAAGTAATTTAGATTAAATTTCTTCTAAAAATCTATTTCAGTACAAGCTACACGTTCGTCTCATTATTTAAAATTACCAACCCAAGGTGCAATGTATTTTGGTCAGCAGGAGACATAACTGAGTGCTCACCTCATACATAGCTCCCGTGCACACAGCGACTCAGTGGGAGGCTTCTTTTATGAACTCTGCAGTATCTTCTTTGGTTTGACTGGAACGTTTCCAGGTTTGAAGCAGCTCAGGAGAAAATTACCACTGGGTTCAGTTGCATGGAGTGTAAGAATTGGTCGGATTTTTTTTTTTCCCTAGGTGGAAAGAGCAAGTTTTGTCAAAATTAAAGTGTTTATAGGAACATAACCTTTTTTGATTAAGTTTTCCGGGGAAAGAACTAGGTAGAATTTCTTGCGAAAATTCCTTTAAAAAAAAAGTGCTGCTGCATGTATAAACTTGAATACATATTGAATATGAAAAGCACTAGTCTAGAGCAGTCCTGCTGTGCTGCTTATTTGCCCAGTTCCTGGCAATAAATGGCTTAGTGGCTCTGAGATCAAGGTTGCATCCAGGCTATTAACCCTCACAGTGATCACTGGATCCTTCCTCCATGATCTGTTTTGCAGCTGTTCATATTTTCTGGCTACCAAAGTGTCGAGTGGTATGAGCTGCATAGCTTAGCTGGGCTTTTCCTGAGAAAGCTCTTCCTTCTGCTGGCTTTAAGTCTGACAAGTAGCTTCTCTGGGCAACCCATCCTTGTATTCCTCGCCATTTGTCCACATTACTTGTGATTTCTTTAATACACCTTTATTGCCCTGGTCTCCAGGTTTTGTCTCTTTACCAAAGTGGAAGCTGTGTCACACCTCTCATTGCTTTTGTTGCCTCCTCCTGTAGCTTCTCAAGTTCCTGTATGTGGTTATTGTGAGATGAGGTGCCCAGACAGCCAAGCACTATTTCAGATGCAGTTGCAGCAGAGCATAAAAGGGCCCCTTCTGTTTGTTGAATATTTATTCTTAAATAAGTGACGTTTGTGAAGTCCTGTCACTCTGGAGGCCATCTCTCTCTCTAGCCCGGGGCTCAGCCCCTCCACCCTGGGGCCCATGTGCCACTGGGCTTGGAAAGGATGGTCCCAAGGCACTGCTATTTGCTAATGGCAAAATTCCAGTTTGGCATGAAATAGCCACCCACTTTCCTGTCGTGAAACTCATTAAAAACTGTAGATTTGCAGTCTCATGTTCCTCACTTTTTGTGTATCTCTTTTTCAGATTTTGGATAGAAAACCAGGTTCTGGGTTGGAGTTTGTGGTTCTTTATTTCATTTTGTTTTCTTAAATCATGGATGATCCTGACTACTGAGGTATGAGGAGTGCAGCTGTGTCCTGCCTCCACTTCTATGCTCTTCCTCTACTTACAAAGTGCCTGATTTTCCTGTCGGGAGGTAACAGCTCCACTTATCCAAATTGTTGTATCAGTCAGTGTGAAAATTAGAGATTTGTTGGGTTCTTCAGCATGTCTCTGCATTTTACAGCATGTTAACATAAATTAAAACAATGTTTTTGTTACCTGAAGAGTCCTATCATTGCTCTATGAGGCTTAGATTTGACTAGTTATAATGTCAGAGTATTCTTCTTCCTTTAATGAAAGTTTTTCCTTCAGTCTGGTTCTATTGTTACATTTGGTCTCTTGGCAAAGTACAATGCTGAAGAAGTGTTTTCATTTTATAGAATGATGACTAAAAGTGAAACATTTACATCTCCCCAAAATTTTCAGTAAGTATAGGCAATTTTATTGAAGGAAGCTCTAGAAATTAAGTTGAAAATACAACCCTTTAATATTAGTTGGTTGTTCCACAAATAATGGCAGGGAAATAAGTAGAGGTTAAAAAAATGAAATAACTTAACCTCCAAATTATCCTTTACATTCAAATTCTCAGCTTGAGTAAATCAGAACTGCTGTGGGAAGTGATATGATCTATTTTCACTTAAAACTATTTATCTGAGTCAGTGGAAATATGCTATTTGCACAAGCTGGCTACTGGGGTATTACAAAGATTGTCCTAAGAAAAACAGCTGCCTTTTTGATTCAACAATGGGGCTTAAATACATGAAAACTAAAATTAGGCAAATAGTTGATGTTACCGTTGCCTAGTTTATTCCTGCTTGCAATGAAGAATGACATATCAGGGAAGGACTGGCAAAATCTGGATCCAGACTTCTAAATTCTGGTATTTTGGATTCAGAGCTCTGTGTTGGAATGATGAGTAGTGGTTTTTTTGTTGTTTAAAGTATGTTGAAGCTATTCCCTGCAAAAAGAGGAGAAGGATGATGGAACCCTCTGAAGTTCTTCTGCAAGTGGCATCTGACCTTAATGTGGGAACTTCAGTGGGCTGGTTGTCGGTTCAAATGAAGAGGAGCTTTCCAATCTGCTGTAAATAAACAACAAAGCTTCAAAGGAGACAAGTTACAGCAATACAAACTGCATGCTCTATACCTCTTCTATTGATTAAATCGTTCTCTAAACCTGTGGACATTTGACACCTCAATCAGCTTTCCCAAGTTGTACATCAATTTTTTTTTGGTGATAACAGCTCGACTTCTAGCACAGATACATTGCAAATATAGAAAGATGCTTCCGCAAAAATACTAGGAAGGCTTCACAATTTACTTTTGGGGCAAGGGTCACTAACTCCTTTGATATTTTCTTTTCCTCCTTCTGCATGGTTCATTAAATTCCCTGAAAGGATGGTGTATGTTGTGCACATAAACGAACTAGCAATAACAAGGTCCCATCACTTACGTCTGGTAACTAGTTTAAAAAACCCCAAACAACAGACCCCAAACCCCTCTACTATTGAATGGGGCTATCTTCACACAAGGAGTGTCCAAGTACTTTTAAATCTTTGTAAGTCAAACTTGTAAGAATATATTGCACTCATGAGTTGCAAGGACCTTTGTCATATAATTAGTGTATTTATTACGAATTACTTTAATAATAATTGGTAGTTAATGTAGGTCACGTTGTTAGGTATTGATATCTCTAGTGTTTAGTCTCATCGTTGTGTTCGTCATACAAAGTAAACTGCAAGCCACTGCTTTTAAAGGACAGTTGCTGCATCTGGCAGGAAGAGGTGTTGAGAAGTAACCTTCTGAATTCGGCATCTGTGACCAAGAGTTTTTACTAAGACTGCTAATTACTGTACAATTTTTGTGACAGGAATTATAGATCCACATTATCAGTGTCTACATCTTCATTCACATTATTTAATGCAAATTAATGTAAAAATACCATATTGCAAAATGTTACAATAATTTGTGATTTATAGGTTGCAACATGCTTCTTTCCCTCCCCTCATCTACAGAATTTTTCATGTTTTTTACTTCAAGGACTCTCATGATGACATTATTGTTACTATTATTAGAAGCCTTGAAAAAACTAATTTTATTATAAATACTTCAATAAGCAAGGTATTTTTTCTTCTTTGTTAACATGTTCCTGCAAAAATCCATTTTCAGAAGTTTGGTTCAGCTGGTTTGTAAATATTTTTTCATGAGAATTTGTCCCATGAGCTATTACTGATGTAGTTAATGGTTTACATTAGCTATTAAATTAGTTATGCTTTTTCAAAGTCATATTGCATTTGCCTAAAACAAGCCTTGGCCATCTCTCCTTTTCTTGCTTCTCAGGCCTTGAAGAAAGTAGGACTAACCCAAGAAGATTAGCAAGGTCATTAAATCTGAATTTAGGAAGGATCAGAGCCAATGCAGTCTGTGTTTATTCCTTCGGTTGGGATTACAGACGCTCCTTGCACAGCTAGGGTTCATAGGATGGGGGAACTGATAAAGATGGGAAAGACAACTGAGCAATTTTTGCCTCAGTAACATAATCCCTAGTAAAATCCTTAATGATATCAATGGGCTTTAAACCAACGTGTTTTCTCTCTGCACGATGAGATCCTTACATGTTATCACACAGTGCTCCAGCCGCTCACTGTCTAGAAATCACAGAATGAGTCGGGGCAAGCATCAGGAAAAGTCACTGAGTCTTGTTCTTCTCTCTAGTCTTATGTGGTGATCTCTAAAATATGACCTTGGAATTTGTCTGGGTGTAAATAAATGAAATAATAAATGAAAAGTAATAAATGAAAGTGGACTAGTAATGCTAGTAATACAAGTCCATTTTAACTCAATTTTCTGCAGTGAAAGAAGCTTTTGAGGTCTGCTGCCCTGAAAAACACTTCAAGGTGAACTGGATTATCTAGTGAAAACACTTGACTCAAGGAAAAAACAAGAAAGGGGAAGAACTAGCTAATTCAGAAGTGAAAATATTTTTCCATGTTTCCCATTCCTACAGTCCAAACTTATTTTCATTCTGTGCCTCTTGCTGTTTCTTCCAACTAAATGTCTTCTTTGACTTCTGTATTTTTAATATTCTCTCCCTTCTTTACGCTCATTGTGTTTTCTTTATTTGATTACTAATGGCATCACTTCAACAGGACAAGGAATTAAAAATTAAGTGTGTGTAAGAGGGCTGAAGGAGGAAAGGCCTTCAAGCAATTAGGCTAATAAATATTCATTTTTATTTGTATTGCATTCAGAATAAAGGAAAGGGAGGAAACAAAGAATTCTGTATTTGATGTTTGCCAAGAAAAAAGTGTGCTCTGAGGCATCTCTTGCTGTTAATGACTGCTTAGTTTTGTCTGTCTTCTTGCATATTGATAATACTTGTTAAAACAATGACCTTTTCCTCATTGTCCCTCCGATCCAAATATCTTTTGCCCAGATAGTTAGCGTAGGTGTTGATCTGGTAGTTTTGGAAATCAGTGAAGTTATCTGCTCATTTATTTATTTATTTATTATTTGTTGTGCTATTTCTATATGAATCCCTTAGTTGACTCGGATTTTATTTCAGTGCTGATCAATGAGTCTGGTTTTCAGCTGTCTCGCTGGCTGCAGAGCTCTCTGCTGCCTTCAGTCAAGTCTGTGGGTCTGAGGTGAGCTCTCTGTGCACACAGATGTCTCCCACACCCAGATGTGACCCCACAGCAGGGAGCTCGCACAGGTAGCTTCCCTCAAGTGTTTCCTTTAGATGACTGCTTGGAATCTAATGAAATGTAGGACTGATAGCCAGAATTGAGCTATATGATGTTGGCTCTGTAACCCAAGCACAATCTAATGAGTTGACTAATTAGCACTTTTTGAGCATCTCCACTGTTGAGGTGAATTGAATGAAGTGGATAAGCTCTCTGAAATATTTCTCTTCAGTGTCAAAAGAGGCACCTATCTTGCTCCCATAAATTTTCCTTCAGAGAATTTTCAGATTTGAATTTCAGCTTGTACCAAACACTTGCAAGCATCTGTACCTAAAAGAGACAGACACCGAGATACGAGCTTACTCCATTAAATTGCTTTATCCCATTAAATTTGCTTTACTCCATTAAATGTTTCCATTGCCCATTTCTTCCTGAATCATGGAGCTTTGTTCTCCATGGCAGGTTGTTTCTGACAAACCTGATGGCAGCTGTCTGGAAATGGTAATGCCCAAATAATGCAGCCAGAGCAGAGTTGGCAGAAGGATACTGAGGCCGGAGGTTTTAGTCACCCTGGTAAACTATGATTCGGGGGAAACCCCCTTTCAGCAGAGATACTGGGGTATCAGGCAGCTGTCATGAATAATCAAAGTACATGTGTTTTCTTGCTGCCTTGGGTACTAGTTTCTTGTTACGGTTTGTTTTTGGTCTTGGCACTTGAGCAAACAAAAAAAGATCTGTTCCTGTTATGGCTGTGCAAGGATTCTGCTTTGGATCATGCAGGTAAGAAGACCTGTGATTATATGCTGGAGAAGAGTCCTACAGAGAAAGGCCTTACACTTTTTATTCAGACTGTCTTAATATAAGAGCTTAAGCAGCAGGGATAGAGTAGTTATGTTGTTTAGGCTATTGGATAGGAAATGCAGCATGGAAAATCTGGCTGTTTATGGACAAGGACTCCCACTGGCCACGTTTACCTGAAAATCAGGTGCAATGGACTCTGGAGCTTTTTAAGGTGCTGAATGAAGGCTGCATTTGATTATAAGAAAGAAAGATGTTAATATGAAAGGATTTTTCTTTTCTTTATATAAGCATGGATAGGGATGCTCTGAAATGCATAAGACTCAAGGGTACTTACTGAAGAAGGTCAAATTTGTCGAATGAACAGGTGAAGTGACCAGAGATATGCTTTCTTTACAATACTTTTTTTGCGGGGTAGGCTCTCTGATCAGGAGCTCTTTCAATTGAGGAAGGCATAGTGAAAATTGTAGACTTCCTTGATAGGAATTGAATTTTTCCTGTGTTAAAAATAAAAAAAAATATAGTGGAACACTTATGGGCCATTTTATCTATATAAAATATCAAATAAAGATTATATTGGTAATTTTTAAAGCGATGAATAATGTGTAGTGCTCAACAAATATTTGTAATCATGTGTGCTTGTAGAATGTAGCCAGATTAGCCCAAGTGATCTGGTGGTAATGGTAAGAGTGGAGTCAGTTTGCAAGACTTCTTCTGACAGTATTTGATTATCTAGAGTAATATTAGTCTGTATTATTGACTGACTTTTGAATTTTTTTTCTTTCTCTGAAGTATATTTGTATTGTTTTTCAGAAGGAATTAGGTAATTTTCCCTATTTCAAGCACTAATGGAGTGTATGAGTTGTTCAATATTCTGGCAGCCTTCAGAAGACTTTGCTAAAACTGTCTGATATGGGGCATGTGCCCTTTGCACTTTACTAACAGCATTTTGATGAATTAATTTTGAATTGAGACTGTTTCAGTAATCTATAGAATATCAGAAACTCTAAAACAAGGGGGTTTATTGTAGTAGGAGCCCCTAGGATGAGTCTTCTTTTCACATGAGCTTAACATTTATGTGCTTATATGTACAGTAACACATCTTACGTGACACAGGATGCATTCAAAACAGATCTGGCCCTACTTAGGAATGCTCTTGATCGATTTTTTCCAAGGTTTCCAAGCTCAGTCTTAAGATTTTTTTTTCCTTGCAACTCCAGTAACCTCCATCAATCTGTTTGGGTCATGAAGCTTACATGTGTTTTCTGCTCAGAAAACTCACCTTTAACAATGTTTTCTGGCACTTCCTCCATGTTTGCTCTTTGCTCCACATTAGCTGGTGGAGAAATCAGAATCTTTTACAGTTAACCTCTTTAGTGTATTCATTATTCTAATAAGTTGAAACAATTCCATGTTAATTGTTCTCAAGTTTATCATATAAATGCTTCCCAAAAGGGTACATGATACATGAAATGGTCCATGACAGCAAATGGATGTTCTGTGCGTGGTGGGAAACAGTGGAACATTTCACAAAGACAGTCTTTAGCATGACTTCCTTCTCTACATTGCCCAGGGCAAGCCTATGTCTATTCATTGGCTGTGGTGGGAGCACAGTCTCACTAGATTAAACTCTGCTTTTGTAAACAACCCCTCAGAAGTACAGAGCACTTTCATTAAATCAGTCAGAATCAGTCAGTTGTTCATTGACGAGGTTCTTAAACATTTGCAAGTCAGCTTTCTCCAGCATCTCTTAGGGGAGTCCTCATGCTCCCATTTCAAGCAGAAATGTTTATCCATCTCCTGAAGTATTGTGTCATTTTGGCACCTTGCAGCACTGCAAAAAGCTCATTTGTTAAGAGGCGATTTGGGGATGAAGTGGGAAATATCTCTAGTGAAGGCGTCAGAGTTGAAGACATGAACCTACCATTGCTGTTAGATATCCATGCAGAATCCTGGTGCCTGAGAGCTAGAATTTAGGGAAAATAGCTAAAAAGTCTGGTGCCTTGCCCAGCTACAGCACTTTTAATTGCTGTTTTTTCAATTTTTTTTTTTTTTTCATCTGAAGTTCTCTTATTAGCATCAATTGGCAACAGTATTTCTCCTCCTCCCCCTGCTTCCCACTGCTCTGTGAAGAAAAATGTGGCTCTTAGGGATTGCAGGAAGCAGCTCAGTCAAGAAAATTCTTTGTATTTTCAAGAAGTGGGATGATGGCTCTTTTCTCTGAAGGTAAAACTCAGTTTGAGCAGTAGGGGGCATGGAGAGTGTTTGTGAGTATAACTGCGGGCTGAAAAACTTACGTCTTACTTCCTTCTACACCTTGTTCCGGAGGGCCAGAGGGGAGGTCGAAAGTCAGCTTCAAGTGTGCTGCATTGCTCTTTTCTGAATCTCCCAGCTGTTGGGGGTCTGATTTTTCAATGAGAAGTGGGCAGTGCTAGGATGAAACACCTACCCTTTTGTGAGTTACAATGTCATGTGCTTTAAAAGAACGATTCCTACAATTATACTTATATACAGATGTTTTTCAGATACTTTAGCTTAGTAGCCTGGAGTTCTGCAGCTCAGCCTGTGGTCTCAGGGGAGGCCAGTGCTTTAGGAGGAGTACTTGCACCCTCTCCTACCCTCCTGCTCTCTTCTCCACCATTCTTTTGTACTCCTAATAGTTGAATTGCTATTACCCCCAAACAGAGGCTTGTAAGAAGGGATTTTGGCACAAGAGGCTTCTGGCATATTATTTCCTCCTTTGTTCTCCCCAAAGGATGGGATCCCTTAATCTCCTGATTGATTTGGAGCCAGCCTCCCTGCTGCTGAAGGAGGGACATGAAGCTTTTCTGCCATCATCCCTTTCAGATACACTGCTGGAATGCACCACTAATCACGAGGAAGAATTTCCCCTTCCTGCTGGCTGTTGCTCAATGTTCTTTGGTTTCCCTGGTTTGTGCTTCTGGCTGGTATCACTGAGGCCTTCAAACTGGAGCTGTTCCTTCATTTCCTTGTGTCTGGAGACAGTTTTGGAAATAATCCTGTTCTGCTTTGCCTCTGTTATCTTGGTAAGGCTGTTGGCTTGGCCTGTAGTCTGTAACTAATTTGCCTGCATCCAGAGCTCCTGGTTCTTCCCTTGTTTCTAAAACCACCTGAACCACATGTTGCAAAATGGGGGGTCCCTGGAAGGTTCTGTGACCTTCCTTTGCTTCGCTGCTTTACCCTGATGTGTGTTGCTGAAGATGTGAATTCCTGACCCTGCGGCAGTATTTGTTGTATTTGTTTTCACTTCCTTTTTCTAGCAGAGAATCTGAGTTCCCAAGTTTACTTTTTCTCTATAGGAAGGCAGCAAAGTTATTGTAGACATGCACCTTTGATCACAAATATGCTGTGTGTCCCTTCAGGTTTGCACATGAACTCAAGAGGAGAAATAACTCAGGGCTGATACACTGCAATCAGGTCCCTGACTTTTACCCATTTGTGCCTTTGTCCTTGGAAGAAGTGTCACCTTCTGCCCATGACTGCTGGCCCCAGGAAACCTAGGTTGGGACTGTAAGCACTTTTTTTCAGGTCGATGTGATGAGCACAACAAAGTGTTCAAATCAGTTTTGGGAGTTTTTTTAAGGTACAAATCAATCTGAAATGCTGGTCTGCCAACTCCAAGCACTACCAGTAACGTCACACAGGCATGAATGGTGATCTGGGAAGCTGGCAGAGATGTGGTTCCTCACTCTTTCTCCAATGAATGTGGTCACCTAGGAGGAGAAACTCCATCAAAGCATTTGTCCAGTTTGTGGGGGTTTACCCAGAATGCTCCTACGGGTCATTACAAATATGTGCTAGAAATTTCACCATAGTTGCGGTAGTAAAACCAATTTTTGTCTAAATAAGTGCTTCTGTGTGTGGTGTTGCATGTGAATGTTATTAGGTGAGCAGCTACGTTAAAGTCAGTCAAGTTCAAATTTATCACTCTTCTCAAACATACCATGGGTAGTCCTCTGGTGGGATGGAATGGGAAGACTGGGTATTTAAATTGCACAGCAGCAGCATAGCTGCTTACAGTACCAAAGGATGAAAATGAATTTCCAGTTATTCCTTGTTGCTTGTAAGTGATGAAACAAAACAATAATCTGAGGCTTTTCTTCTTTCTTCTGTATTTTATTTTGAGGAATAGGATCATTTCAATTGCAATAGAATTTGCTTACTCTAATATTAAATGCAGCTAACTAACATCATCTACTCCATGCTATACAAACCTTTTGACATGGTTTCATTACTGCCTCATAATCAGTAAGATTTCCTATTTACTTGAGTGTGGGAACCAGAGTTCCCTTCTATTTGGCAGATTTTATTAAAATCTGAGGACTTTCAGGACCACAATAAATTAAGGCTGTATGCAGGGAATTTGTGCAAAGATACCTAACCCTACATGTTATTAACTCTACTAGTAAAACTTAATTAGTTACTTAATTATCTACTAATAAAACTTTTGGCTCTCCAAACTGGGATTTGTCAGTGGTGGTCAGTTTGCGTGGGGCTTCAGGGTTCAGCTATAGCGAGGACTTTCAATGAGGAGTATAAAATTATGGCACATTATGGAAAGCCTTGAAGTTGCCTCACATCTTCTGAGCTGACCAGGGGTTTTGCGGCACCCTTCAGTGAAGCACAGCTTATTTCTTATACAGCCTTGCTGAGAAGTGGAATTCAGTGCTTCACATCTGCTTATAGCATTATGTAATATGAACTCACATTTCAGGTAAATGTTTGGTATAATTCTGTGATGCTCAGTGATCAATGGCAGAGACTTTCAGCCAACCATTGGCCCAAAGGTTTGGGACTTAGTGATCTGAAAGCTGCTGTGCAGAACACAGCCTTGTTCTGAATAAACGTCAGGAGTGCAGACTGTGATGAGGGAACAGAAGATACTGCCTAGAATACCGTGTAACTCTTCAGAGCTTTTCTCTACTTATTTATCCTATAAATATATACTTCAATTCCTGTCCACTGTTGAGATTAAAAAATTGCTTGAGGAAACTCTTAAGTGCAATTTTATTTCTCAGCTTTGGAATTTGTGAAGCCTGTATATTTAAATAAGAAACTGTGTTTATGGTTACTATACATCGGCAAATTATGTATGATTTCTTGTCCTGTTCTTGGCTTGATTTTTGGGTGTTAAACCTGCAGAGCTTCTTATTTTATTATCCATTCAGAAAGAAATCTCTTTGAATTGATAATTTCCGGTCTTTCGGGGGAACCCAAGAGACTTATGTAAAATTGTTGTCTTTGTTGAGGACGTTGCTTTCTAGGATTTGCAAAGAGAAGTCTCTTGTTTAACTTAACTCAAATTTAAACAAGTTCTTCCCGACAGATTTCTAACAGGAAGTGTTGGACCACTATGTCACAACAGCTGTCAGATGCTCTGTAAAGATAGATACCCCCATATACTTGGTTGACCCTGTGAATAAAATTTGGATATACCTTTGAAGTAATTGGCCACACTATAGTTAACTTTTTCTCCGGTAAAATGTAATGTTTTTGCCAGGTGCAGGGAAGGGGAGGAAGCAATAAGGGGGATAATGGGGAGAATGGAATTGATTATAGGTGGTATAAATTTCAGATGATGTAAAGTATCAGCTCTTTGCACAGGGAAACCAGTGATTAAAGACCTGGATAGTTCTACACAATTGACTTATACTCTGGAGTAGTGTTCTCCAAATTACAAAACCAATCAAGCACCCTAATTGCCTTCATTCAAAACCAGTCACCAATTTGATTCTGTTACCAGCCAAATAAGACAGCATAAATCAGGCAGTGTGTGTGTCAGGGAATGCACGATTGGGACCCAGCCAGATCTTATGTAAACCTAACAATAGAGTATTAAATCCACAGCCAGGGGAGACTTGCAGTTCTCACTTCGGAGCAGCATCTCCTTTCGGCTTTCTGTGACGTGGCAAGTGCGGGACTGAAAAGCTCCAGCTCTGAATGCCGACCCCAGATACGATGGTGAGGCTTTACAATGGCTGCAGTGTAAGCGAGGCCTGAACGGGGCCTTTACTTTGTAGTGTCTGCTTTTATTAGGATTTTTTTGTAAAGGGCTCTAATGGGATTTACTTTGCTCCCATTGAATCAAACTGTTACTGGCATTAGTGAGAGCAAGTTCAGACCCCAGTCAGCTTTTCACTGTTGTTGTAAAAGCATTTATTGGTTTCTTTTAGTGGTGTAGAGCAAATTCATTTTCATCTTCAGCATGCAATCTCTTTGTCTGCTTTTGTGTGCATATTCTATTTTTGGGAGAAAAAAGATTCCTTACTTGAAAATCTCACCCTATTTCAGCATGCCTGTAAATGGGAAATGGAGCTGTATGACAACTTCTGGATCTTGAACACACTGAATGACTATGGAAACAATTAAAGATTGCACTGTGCCTGAGGAGTCTTTCATTGGAAGGAGGGATGAACTGCTCTCTAGCTATCCATAGGACAGAATACCCATTAAAAATTCTCCAAGCCCAATTTGACTGTCAATTTAGGAGGTGCAGTCACAGATCTTGTTGGTCAAACAACAGGAGTTAAAAGCAAATAGTTTAATAGATGCTTGAAGCAGAAAAATAAAGAATATGTCTGCCACTGATGGGGCCATGTAAGAAGTCTTGTAACAAATTTTGACCACTGTACGCAGGAATCTAATGTGAAGTGTAAAAATTGAATTGTCCAATATAAAAAAAAAGGGGAAGTTTAGAAGAAAACTTCCATGTCTTTCAAATGTGAACAAGAGGACAGTGCAGGAAACTGACAAAATGACAGAATAAACCTGGAAAGGAGGTACAGAACATTCCACTGATACATGAAAAACTAGGAATGCCATGCTGAAGATGTGACCTGTCTCTCTAATTCTGCCAGTAATAAAAGAATATGGACGTCTGATTTCTGACAAAATATAAAGGCATTCCATAAAAATAAAGTAATACTTAATGCAGAAGATATTGAACCTGTGATATTTTTACAGGAGAAAACACATTGTGATTATTATGACCAGTACCTACTGCCTTTACAAAGATGTAAATACAAAAGTAATTCATTCTTAGGTTTCAATATATAAATGTATCTAAAAAAAATCCTGTGCTGATGAATAGCATTACTCAGCTTTCCAGGTGTGTAATGTTTTCTGAGTTCTCTAATAGATTGCCTCTAAACTGGTGAACAGGATGCCAGATTCTAAAACAATGGCAAAGATTTACTGTAAGTGTCTGAAAAAATATATTTCCTGTTGCTGAATGTTTTCTGAAATAGCTGGAAGATGCACTCTTTGACTTCCTTTGGCTGTTAAGTAGAGGCAAAACACACTGTCCTAAAATAGCAAAGAATTGAAGACACAAGAAGACTTGCAACCAGTTTCAATAACTGAACATTGTCATAACCTGTGAATTCTGGTCAGTTTTGTGAAATTGCTGTGTTCAGTTCATGGCTTCATATCTGGAGGTATGTAATTTCTGAGCTTGGACAGGGGACAGAAACAGAGTTGCATGCCTGTGTTGGACACCACTGCATATGCAGGACTTGGTCCAGGAGGAAGGAAGCTGGCTACAAAGAAGTTATGCATGACTTGGTAGAGAAGTCAAAAGAAGGCAAATAAAGACTTTTTTAGGAAGATCTGACCTCAGCAAAGACAATGCTTGAGACTGTTTGGAAAACTAGAAGTTTCTTGGCTGTCTGTACAGTCTTTTCTCAAGCTTGTGGGCCTGCCTGTTGGCTGCCAAAGAGATGAACTGCGAAAAAGATAATTACAACTATGAGTCGGAGATAACCTCATGCTTTTAGAGGATGAACAGGAGGGAAGTAGGCCCACTGGAAGCTGGTGGTGATTGGGGAATGTGCAGACAAGTGAGGTGCTACTTCTGTAAAGAAGCATAGAACTGCTGGGCTGAAAGTGAGCTAAGGAAGGCAAGGAAGGAAACTGGAGTCTCTTCTCCCAAGAGTATGTTGAGTGACTGCTGAGAAAACCCCCATGTTGGGGTTGGCTCTGCTCAAATGCAGGTATCTCATTCACTCCTGCAAGTTTCTCATCCAAAACCCAAAATGTACTGATTTAATGGGGGAGCCTGGAAAAGAGCAGTGGAACCTGATGGGCATGAGGAAGCCCTTCCCCCCACCAGCCCTCCCCCTTCGTGTGCTGAGGGGAGTGTGGAGAATTTCTTCTGAAAAGTGGTATTGTAAGCTGGACAGAGGAAGGAATTGAGTGCTTCTCTGCATGAAATCTAATTGCATAGTAAATACTTTTTCTTTCTCTTTTCACTTGTACCCTTGCTATTTTCTCTTCCCATATCCTGATTTTCATTCCTTCGTAGTCTCTCACTTCTCTTCCATTCTGATTTCACCTGTCATTTCATCATTACTCTTATTTTGCTTGGATTTTGGAAACATTTATATCTTTTTGCTAAATATACCAGTGCTGTAATCTCTTTGTCTTTCTGCTCTAAATGACCACATTCTGGACACTGTGTTCCACTGCCTGGCCCATATTGTCCATGTAGCCATGCTGAGGTCACTCCTTCCCTCACAGACATGTAGAGCACTCAAGTTTTACATGGGGTTTAAAGAAAAAAGCCATAGGTGCATATATCAATTTCCTTCTTGCAGCAGGCAGCCAATTCTGTGGAGACAACATTAACACAAACAAGAATGTGTCCTGCCAAACTCTGAGACAGTCTCAAGCTACACCTCTTTTTAGAAGAGCAAATGTATGCAACATAGTGATCTTTCACAACCCTCAGAAAAAATTTCTGTGTTTTTATGGTGAGCGGCCTGAAAGATCTGGTTTTGCAGGATGCGAACAAAGAATCCCAGATTTCTGTCTGCAGGCAGATGGACCTTTAAACAAAACTCCCTGCACAGCAGGGACATCTGTTACAATTTGTGATCCACAAACTTTAAGGATACTCAAAATTCAGCTATGGGGCTCAATCCTTAGCTAGACCCAGCAGGAGAAGTGAAAGGCAAAGTCTGTGTGCTGTGAGATTTGCTGAGAGCTGAAATAATTCCTGCAGCAAACCGGAACTATGTGACTTTAACCTCATGTTGGCTGGAGCATTGTTTGGACTTCTCTTCTTCTTTATCCTAGAAGACCTGACTAAGGAGTTGGGGACAGTGACAAGCAGCTTGGTGGAGCCATTAGAGGGCTACTGTACATTAGGATCATTTTTTTAGAAATAAATCCTTCCTGAAATTGTGCCAATGGTAATTTTTCATTCACCTTGTGGAAGCAGGAGCCAGCCCAGTTGTTTGCATTTACATTTAATACCTTCTGCATTTCTGTTGGGAGTGAAAGGGTACCAAATAATTTTTGTCCCTGATGTTGAGTGTTGGAGACTATAGAACTGTTTCTGCCCTACTTTAGAAAAGGCTCATTAGCTGATGAATGATCTGCATTTAGGAAAAAACAATTTTCTATTAAGAAAAAAAACCAACTTAATTTTCTATTAAGTACCAGGAAAAAAATATTCAATACGTCTTTTCTTTACAATTTTCAGGTTTTTCTGGAAAAATTATATGACTCTTTTCATTGCAGTGGTCATTTCTGATGGCACTGCTAGCATTTTGTGCAGACATTGCATGAGGTTTTAAAATGTTAATTACTGGTTTGGATTTTTTCCCCATGAATGGTTAGTAATAAGGGTCATTTAAGACAGGACTTGAGTACTTTGCCTTTTTTGTCACTCATTAAATGTGTATGCTTTCTTTTGTTCAATGTAATTGTTTTGGCAAATACTCCTTCAGCTGTATTCCTTGCAAACATTAAGAAGGAATTCAAGGAGCTTTGCTTAGATGCTCACAGTGTGTTTTACTTGGACAGATAGGACAAACAAAATTCACAGGACTGTGTGGCTGGCACACCACATGCTACATTTTAAAAGAATTCTATCTTTAGCCTCCCTGTTCCTGATGCTTTTAGACGTGAATTAGTATTATGTTTATAGAAGTTCTGAACGAGTATCTGTGAATATTTAAAAAAAAATAAATCCAGAAGGTGCAAACATATAGGCAAGCAGAGCCAAAGCAATTTCTATTTCTTATTTTGGCAAATATTTAGGAGAAATATTTAGATATTTTAAGTTCTGCTTGACAAGTTTCCCTTAATATCTCAGGCTCTTCTATCCCTAATTGCTGGTGTCACAGCTTTTCCACAGTTGCGCTCATGCCAGCAATGGCTTGGAAAAAGCTGCCTGTAATCTGAAACTTTATTTTGAAATTCATTTCACAGGGTATACCTGGCAAGAAGTCAAAGTGCTTCATTGTGTGATCCTTCCACTTTCTGCACTACACAACATGCCTATAGCTCTCCTAACTGTTCTTTCAGGGGTTGGCTCTCCCCACCTCCCAGATCTGTCTCCACATGATCTGACCTTTCTCTTTCTGGGGTAGTAATGTGGAAATACAGTGTGAATATTAATTTAGCAACTGAACTGTGTTCTCCAGCAACAACCGTCTCTCTTAGATACAGTAGGGGAAAAAAATTGATTTAACATCTGCTGGTGTCAGACTGATGCTTCATTGGCCCCTTTGAAAGAAAAAGTAAAAAAGTAGGTCTTCTAATCACCTCGTCCTGTTTCTCCCTAATTTGGGGTAATATTAAAAGAAAGAAAGTTGTGTTTTGTTGATAATGCACTCAGAATGACTTGGCCTTTTTCTGACCTTTAGGGAATATTCAATAGAAGAAACTTACTGTTTTTCACAGTGACCTGTAGTGGTTTTTATCTATTAAATAGTTAATATTGGGTGGAGTGTCCCGTGATTGTGCAGCTCTCATAATTACCTCATGTTATTTGTAGATATCATTAAGCAAGTATAGTGTTTCTCTCTTTGCATAACCAAGTCTGTGTGGAAGTGTTCCCAGCTGGTTCTCTGCCATTTTCAAAATTTCACCCATGTTTAGTTGTCTGTAGATTTTTTTTCAGATTATCACCTTTTTCTTTGTGGATACTGGAAAACAAACCCATGTTGCTCTTTGTAGACTTTAAATTGTACTTGTAAGAGGGAAAAGCCTGGATTGTGCATTCATTGGGAAAGTTGTCAATTACTAAGTGGACAGAGGGCTACCCCTGGGGGTTTCCATTTGGCAAATTACCATAAGAGATCTTTTGCTTAGAAAATACTAAACTCATATAAGATGCTAATAGTGTGCTTACAGGAACATGTTTGAGTGTAAGTATCATTCTCTTTGAAAATTTCTCTTCTAAACACTTTCTGTGTTGCTGCTGCTCAGTTTGGGACATTAGCATAAATTTTCATTTCCCAGCTAACATCCATGATCAGTCCAACTGGGACATACTTATGACTGTTTTGCTTTATTTTTAATAATATTTAATATCAATAACAATAATTTATTATTATTAAAATGCAAAGTCTATCTTAGAGAAACTGCTCTTCAACCTATGCATTCAAGTTTTAGTAGTTAGAAAAAAAAAGTCCACTATCTCTCTTAAAAATGTTATAAATTCTTGGATATCAATCTCAGCATAACTCAGTGAACCCTGAAGAGTAAAAAAAAGATAAGCAAAAACCAGTAAAGTTTATATCAACTCTTAAAATCAGTGGAGATGCCTGTGCTTCTTATCAGAAGCAATTAATAATAGTAGATTTTTTTCATGTCAGGCATTTGGTTGCTGGGGCTTTTTTGGCCATTGTAAACCTCAAACTCTTTTACTGCCCATTTAGTCTTGTACTTTAAATTGTTGTTTGTTGCCTGAGAGTCAGATTATGAGGATACAAATTATCAGGTGAGGATTCTACATATATTGACCCAACCATAAACTGCTAGCAATAACTAAATAGAGAGAAGTGAAAAGAGTTTCACAAGAAGTGTGTGGAAATAAGAGAGGAGTGGAAGAGTCATGAGGACAATGAAATGGATATCCAGCATTTTAAGGAATAGTCTGCAGCTGGTGATAATTGAAAATCTAGATGCTAGTTGCTTACTTTGTCTGCAAATTCTTGAGCTTCTAAAGTCAAATGTGTTTAAGTACAGATTGCACAACCAATTCTTTCTGTTCTGTCATCCTTTTTCATTCAAAAATGTGGGTTTTTTTAAAAAGGTACAGTGGATGACTCACCTTTTGAAAAAATTAGCCCTAATAGAAAGTAAATCGCAGTGGGAAGAATACTGAAGGAAGGAGCAAGACAGTGAAATATTTCAATTGTTTGTTCCTGTTGTTGAGTCTTTTGTTTCCAGACCTCAGCTGCACCAATATTTCCTCCAGGAAGTAAGAGACATAACAAATGTGTGTGTTTTTTCCAAAAATGAGTTTATTAAAAGGGGAAGGTCAATAGGGCTCCTTGCAGTTTGCAACCCTGTAACCACAGAGGTAGCATTCTGCCAAGCACCTACAAACACTATTGACTTCCCTTAAGTTCAGAAATTTTGCATCATAGCGGTATTGATTGATTTATTTATTTTTAAGCAAGGAAAAGCACAAGGGAGGGAAATGCATAGTCTGATGCTATGTTTTAGAGATTAGCATAGTGGAATTCTCTTGTAAAGATCAAATGGGGCCATATGCACCCTCTGGTTTTGATTGCTGTACCACAGTGATCGATGCAGCAAGGCCGTATCAGACCATTAAACATCTCTTGTTCCATGAGCCATTGCTAAATGCTTCAGAACAAGGTGCAAGATATACTGTGCATAATAAGAGTAGAATATCCTGCCCAGAGAGTATTAATCTTTCTAGCTTTCTTGTATAGCCTGCATCATGAAGATTTATATCCTCTTAAAATAAACAACAAAGTCCTCCCTTTCCTATCTAAGCCTCCATCTTTTTGTTCTTGCTAAGAAATAAAGTTTTTATCTTCAGCACAGGATCAATTCCGTTAGATATTTAAGTCTTTCAAATGAAAATCTTTGCTATGATTCCAGTACTGTAACAAATCCTCTGAGCTCCTGTAGACTTCTTCCTGTGCTTACAGCTGTGCATCTGCTTACGGTTCTTGGTGCACGGGGACCTTGGCATCCAGAACAAAACTGACATCCAGGGCCTGAATGACACTTCCTGAAGTTATCAAATTTTTGCAGATGAATGGTTGTCAGAATCTTGTCAAACTGTATGACTCTGATGTGAAAGAGATAAACACTATATCTTCTGCTTCATCTAACAAGTTTGCTATTCTTTGATCAGCTAGATGTGATCCATGAAATCAAATAATTTCTTAAAATTTGTCTTACCAAATCTGAATTCTATTGTTTTTATAGCACCTATATTCCTGCGTATTTTTTCTTGAATTGAAGGATTTAAGAAAATATTTATTTTTTTAGAGTAAAATATTCTGCTTCTTAAAAATAATTTTTTTAACTGAAAATGTTTTTTCATAAACTAATGAAATTGTTTTGCATTAATTAATATTTTCGCTAGAGAGTTTGTTATGAATTACAATGTTTCTGACTCAAATCAGATTTTTAGGTAGCAGCAAAAAACCCCCCTATGTATGTTCTATCAATTTGATCTATCAATCTAAGTTGACAATTCTTATTAGGAAAGTCAATGTAGAAAATATGTATTTTTCTGTATCATGGCCTAAGTAAGAGAGAGCTGTAAAAAACATGGGTAACCTCAAATCATGGTGTCACTAGCATCTGTTCAGCGTCCATTTACTATTTATTTTGTTAACAGGTTGACAATGCCATCAAATATTCCAGGTTTAAGTCTGACTATTCCATTGTGCAGCAGTAGCTGCAAACAGTCTGGTTATAATGACAGTCTACAGCAGATATTTCTAAAATTAGAGGAGTTAGGGACATAAATATATTTGGATTTTACAATAAGCAATGCATTCTTTCTTCAATATCCAAGCTTTAGACCATAATCTTTTCTGTGCCTTTCTGCATTCACGATACATAAAATCTTAGCGGCAGACAGTTAAAAAAATGAAAATTATTCTTTATCCTAAATAGATATTTCTAGATATTTCTTTTAAAATATATATAATTAAAAAGAATGTTCAAAAAGTTGTAACAACGTGTTTTTAATCTCAGCATTTACCCCTCATATAATATAGACATAGATGTATAAATGTAGATATGCATAGATGAATGAGATGAAGGAAAGATCTATTTTTATGATTCAGCTTCTCGAATTTACTTTCCTCATCTTTGCTTTTGTATGCCTTTAGCTTTCTTAAATCCATCTAATTCATGCTTTTAGCTTCCTTAAAGAGTTAGTCTGCCGTCAGATTTAAACAAAATTGGAAACATCCTCTGTGTTGTTCTGCCTGTGTCGTTCTTTATTCCACTTAATTATATTTACATGTATTTATGTGAATTACTAGAGGCCTTTCTGTGTCTTTTGTTGGTTTTGTTCCCAATCATACAAGCTTTCACACTCATTATATACCTGAAAATTGACCAAAAACTTGATTCACTGATTAGGTGATTGGTGATTGATTTGGGACATTGCTGTTAAATTTGAATGGAAAAAAGATGTCACACATTCTCCCAAAGGGTGGAAAAGAGAAAGCAATAAAGTCTCTGTTACAGAGACCAGGCAAGGGCTGTGCAATGTTTGAGTCACATAAGAAGCCTGATTCAGAGGTAGTGGTGATTTTTGATCTTCTAAGTAATAGTTTTCCTCTTTAGGTGAAAAACCATCTTTTTATTCTAGATATAGTAGGTGAGATTATCTTTCTTTTACATTTATACCCATTAACTCTCTCTCTTAGTATCTGTGTAACAGTTCACTAGATACTGAAAGTTGCACTTAGATAATCATGAAGCTCCTTAGAGGTGACTGGGATTTTTAAAATATATTTTAAACTGAACAAATAATGTGCCTCCAAAAATATCTCTTGGCAATCTTCAGAAATATTTCCACAAGTGACTCTGAACTGTAGGGGTAGAATAGGGTAACTAATGTTGTAAGCTTCTGTACAAATCTTGTTATTATTACTGTTTTTTCCTGTTTCTGCTATAGGGTTATGACACCCATGCATGTCAGGAAACACAAGGTATGACTGAATATATTACATGGGAAATCTTCCTGAAATATATATTCTAACCACAGAGCTGCAGAGACCATCTACTGATGTAGAAACATGAGATTCAAAATATGCCTTTTAAAAGAATTTCTAGGGTATTACTTTTCTGTTAATTCTCTAGCATTTTTAGAGCAGTGTCCTTACAGAGTGGTAAGAAATTCTACCCATCCTCGGGTGTTGGAAATACAGTCATCAGCTCTGGAAAGGCTTTGACTTGAGAAGCAGACGTTTTAAACCAACTGGGAACAATGTGACAGGGTAGTATCTGTTTATCCTCAGAGCCTTCTGCTGTGGTTTCTGGTCATCTTCTCTCTTGTCCTCAGTCTCTGTTCCTCATCTCTCATCTGATTCTTGCAGCCTGGACATGACTGCTGTACTTATATTTTAAAATCTGGATTTTAACCTTTTAACAAACATTTGAGGATATGAAAGGGGGCTCTGGTTACACCAGGGAGAATCACAAAAGTAGAGGTTTCTGTCCCCATTTGCCTGTCAAGTTTATGATGTTGAAGTTCAATAGGAAGGATCTGAATCTTCTTCATCCCATTGGGCACTAGGGAAAAAAAAATCCCTTAGGCTGAGTTGCACTGAGTTATTCCCCTAGCTGTCAGTGTTTCCTAAGTGAGGAAGTACAGCTCTACATGCCAGGCTCTGAGGAGCTTCAGCTGGATTTCCTCTCTTGAGGCTCAATGACTTCTCTTATTTGAGCACCCTCCACCAGGATTCAAAAGATCTCTGCTTTCCACTTAGAGCCCCTCAATGTGTAGTGTGTTGGGCTTATTTTTTCTCAGCAGTGCAAGTTCATGAAAACTGAAGCTATTTTCAGACCTGCCTGAGTTTTTCTTACTGCAGTAACCTTTCTAAAATGTAAGTAATTGGCGTTTTGTTATTGTTAGTTTGGTTTATCAATTCATAGAGTATAAAATGCCAATCTGAAACACTTGTGGCTTGGTCATAATGCAGGTCAGCCCACGAAACTCATGATCTTTAGCTGGTAAGACTAAAAGGAGTGGTTTATAGTTTGAAGGAAAAGTACTATTATGGCGAGGTTGCTTGTTTGCATTCACATTGATACTTGATAGTCAAAGTGTTTTAATATATTTAGAAACATTTGACTGATATTATCTTTACATACAGTAGGCAGTGGCGCACAAGAGAACTGTGTTTAACTCAAGAAGTAGTTTTGACAAAGCTTTGTCAGGGATCTGTAAGTTTGCTTACACCCATGATTTACTTTGAGGTCATGAGTAGTCCCATGGTTTCGGATGCTGTGCAGACCAAAGCCAGAGAAGCTTTGCATGGTCAGACGTTCAGCCCGTGAGCCTCATGTGTACCTCATGCTGCTCTGTTCCTTCAGTTAAGAGATTCACTAGCTGTTTCCTTAACTTAATAGTATTTTTGGTTGTTTGTTGATACTTCTGTCTCCTTCATACTAGTTTAGACTACAGGATTGTCAATAATCTGCAGAATTATTTGGATTGTAATAGCCTTTCATTGCTTCCCCCCCTCCTCCCCCCCACCAGAGGAATAAAAGCGAAACTAAGCAAATCTCACAAGCTCTGGTGCCTTAGCATACTATCTCTCAGGTATTTCTATTGTCTTTTATTTTGGGAATTTTAATGTCATTTTTCATTGAGATTTACTTATTTTTTAATGAAATCTGTAACCGTGTATTGATGTATCCTGGAAAACCAGTCCTTGCTACACTGAATTCATATAGCTTATAGTCAACTGCCTGGTTATAATTTGTTCATCCCTTTTAATGAGTTAATCATCTCTCTTTTCTCCAGCATGAGTGCCCAGAGCTTAAGGGAAGAAAAAGGAGCTTTTCCATACAACTCTGTAGCCCTGTGTACATGTTGCTCTCTTCTGTATTTGATACTCAACAGATATCTGAGGCAGTTGAAATTGATTTGGAGTACCCTGAGAGCTGGTCTTGAAAATGTCTTACTTCTTATTTTCTTTTTCTCTTCATAGTTCATTCTCCTTTCTCTTTTATTTTTCATCTGTCCTACTGAAGTCATGGAATTGTTAGACTGACTATTACACTTCTAATGGATCAGCTGACTACTGGAAAAGACAGAGGATATTAGCCTTTTCACATTCAAATGTGTCATATACAATATATGTGGTTCTATGAATAATTAATTTGAGTGAAAGGCCTGTCTGAGTATGATTTCACTGAGTAAGAAATAGCTTTTCATTTCTGGATTTCCTGGCTATCCAGTTTGCTCCTTTTTAAAAAAATGTTCATTGAGCATTTTTAGCCCAACTGAAACCTTAGGCAAATCCTGATCCCAGTAGCAAAATTCATATTGGGTTTTGATTTTAATTTAAAAAGATGGTTTTGTATGTTCTATTTATCTGCCTTTTGCTTCATCCTCCTGTGTTCCCTTGGTTGGATCTTTAGGGCTGTGTTGTCTGATATGTCCCTCAAGTGATCAAACATGTTGGTGTTTAACAGATAATGAGAGTTCAGGCCTGATATTGAGAAGTGAGCTATAATTTTCCCTATATTACTTAATTCAATAAGAAATGGTGCTGAGCTTCAGAATGTAGTGCTGGAAATTATAACTCCATGGTCAGAGAAAGCAAGCTGTTTTATTGTCAAGGGAGCAGGAGCCTTTTCACCAATCAGCAGTAAAACAATTTATGGGAGGAGTATTTGTTTCTCCAGCAGAAAATAAAAACTGTTTGCAAGGTATTGTAGCTAATGACAGGATGAATAAATCATGCACCTGCAGAACTCCTGGTATACAATAGATATAACATTGCGGGAAAGAAATCATAGATTTGATAAATGTCCTAATCCCATGGTGAGGTTTACAAAAGCATGCAAGCCCATCCACAGGAGTTAGCTGGAGAGTGGTACATTGGTTAGTTTCGTAGGATTTATAGAATTCTTCCCAGTGGCCAAATGTGTTTCATAACTGCACTGCATTCAGTAAAGTAAGCATTTTGTGTACATGAAGGTGTGTAATATACATGTGATGCTGGAATCAAAACTTGCCCTACTGTGGCCAAGGAAAGAAATTTGACTTTTTATCATTTGGTAGAATTGCAGAAGTGATGTTGTGCCATGGACATTTTTCAGTTGTTCATAAGCATCCCTCTTCCCTGGTACCCAAGTCTGGATTGCATTCACTGGTTAATGTTTCAGATTTGCTTAAATTGTCAGCCAGCTGTTACTCTTGGGATTGTCGAAAAAAAGTTGTATATTGAAGATCTAGTGTGAGGAAAATAATTTTGTATCCAAGACAGTGGTTGATTTATTGTTCAGGGAGTAATTCAATATACATGTAGTAAACAGATACATCAGAAAAAATGTTAAGATCCTGCAGAACATAGTGAAAAATACCTTTGGGTACTGTAAAAGGGGAAGGAATTCAAGTGTTAATGAAATAATTATTTTTCTCCCCAAACTATCAAAAAATAATGAGTTTCACAAAAGATGTTAGCTGTCTGTAAAAAGTCCCAACTTGGCACGCAGGTAAATGCTAAAATCAGTCATTAATCTGTAAAGCTTCCGAACTTGTGTTGCAGTTAGTGTTACACAGAAAAATAAGATGTAGGTATAAGTGGTTTGTTGACTTACAGCAAAATTGCTAGAAGAGCCCTGTGTACTTGAGAATGTGATCCTAAGGAAATACATTTATAACAATAATTTCTTTTTTTCAATTTTTGCAGCACCCTGTTTTGTTCTCTGGTTTACTAAGGACATGCTATCAGTCCCAACTACTGCTGTGTATTTTGCAGAAAATTCCTTTAAGAGTGGCAACAGGCACATATGAGACAGGGGTTCTTAGACCTTGTAAAAACACTGCTCTGGAGATCTGTCAGTGATATGTTTTGTATGTAATCAACAAATTTCCTTGATAATAGTGTTCACCATTAGACTTTCTGACCTAAAACAAATTCTTTGCCTGTGTGACTTATGTGCTTAACAGCTGCTCGTGGAAGAACATCCTTTTCTCCAGTGACTCTGTACAGATGAGCTGTATATGCATTTGTATGTATATGCAGGAGTATTGCATTGAGTGGTTTATTTTATGTGCGTGACTTCTTTAGAAGTCAGAAGTATGCAGGTCATCTGTGAAAGGGTCTTAGCCAGTGCTATCTTACCAGGGTTTACTAGAAACACTCAGTTCATGCTCATCTTGGGTTAACATAATGCTTCACTGCTTTAAATTGTAACCATGATGTTTTAAAAAAGGCTGGAGTAAATTTAACAGACACCAGTGTAATTTATTTTCACAAAATAATTACTTAATGACCTACCATTACAAGGTCATGTTCAATGTCCTTCTAAGGTTGTTATTATTTAAATTTATCACAATAGATTGACTTAATAATATTCTGAACAGAAGAAACTGACATGGCCTTACTTGGAGTCAAGTTATTCACTGTATTTAAAAGTAAATCAAAGGTTTAAACTAGACCAGAAAGAATCCCATCTAGCAAAAATATATTTTAATCCCAGTTTACCTTTTACAAAGAACATAACAAAGATAAACAAATTTAAAAAATATGCTTTGGAAAGTCTCCTTTCATTTTTCTTTCTGGGGAAGGAAGACATACAAATGAGTGGTCCAGAAGCATGAGTGTCCCCATTCCCTATGTCCGGGCATTACATGAGTAACAAAACCATTACAGGTGTCTCTTATACATGCAAAATTCCTTTTCTTATTCTGGAGAAATCAGTTTGAAGTACAGGAGCATTTCTTGAGACTATTACTTGGCCTTTGCACTGACTTTGCCTGCTGGGAACTGGTGGTGGTAGTGCTTTTGGAGAGGGGTGTGCATGCAGTTGACTGAAACCCAGTGGTCTCTTGCTTAGAGAACCACAGGTAACAGCAACTTTTTTTGTGTGTCCAGCACAAGTTGCCAAGAGGTTTTAAGGCTTTAATCTGTATTACCACTGGCCTGTCTCCTATTACTAATTCTTTGCCCCTTGCCCCTGGTGTGGATGCAAAGATGGCAGAAAACCAGCCTTTTCATGGCCTCTTCCTCAAGCTATGCAAGCCTTCATTTTTTCAGCTCCTCTGCTCACTCTCTTGTAACTACAAGAGCAATGTTTCATATTTTGCCCAGGAAAAAAATGCTCTTGGGATTCAAGTAACAGTTAAAAGTACAACATGAATTACAGTGTTGTCACTGGAAATGACAGCAATTCTAACCAGAAAGTGTGACAGCCATATATATTTTGTTTTCAAGGCATAATAACTCTGGGGGGAAATAATGAATGGCAAGCTCTTTTTCTGGAATACATTCCTTGAGTTATTTGAGACCTATCCTAAAAAGTCTCTCAACTTCACATTCGTACTGGGCCCCAGCTGTAAGTATTCCAGCTGTGCAGACCTGGGTCCCCTTCACCTGGCTGGTGGGGAGCCTGCCTGCCGAGCAAGGCTATCCCATGGAGAGCACTCCTCTCTCACTTACTGGGAGGGGGTAGATGGGCTGCACACCCTGAGTTTTGGCGTGATGTGGGCAAGCACTCAGTGCTCTTGGATCCACTGGATGAGCTGTAACCTTACGTGTATGCCGAGGTATGAAATACAGCCTCATCATTTCTCTGTGGTTTCAGTGGAATGCTATTTGTCTCAGTTGATCCTGTTTTTCCAGGTAGAGCATATTGAGTTTCAATCCCATGTCTGGAAAAACAATGTTTCTCTCAAATTTGGTCATGTCTCTGAAGTTTTTTCTCAAAGGTTATGAGACAAACTTGATAAACTTGAAATCTGCAACGGCCAAATATTAAAAACTCATTTCTTACTGAAACAGATGGAATCTGGTCCTAGGCTGTAAAAGATTTGCAAGCTATAGTGAATGATTATGTTGGGAAAAGTAGCAGCGCAAAATTCCTCTTTTCTGCTATTAAAAAAAAACCCCAAAACCAATCTGCAGTATCTTCCATGTTTAGTTTTCATAACAACCCCAAAAGAAAAAAAAAAACCTTCACTCTTCAATTTCCCACATCTTTAAGGTCTCTCAGGTGGATTTTGTGATGAACTAACTTCAGATTTGGTTTGCCAGTTTCATATTTTCTCTGAGCATAAAAAAACCCGCAACATTTTAGCTCATGCAATAATGTTCCAAGGAAGCTATTTTCATTTCTTATTTTTACAGGTTAGAGGAAACCTTTGATTTCTATGGGAACAGTAGTATTTTGTAAAGCATCCAAACTTTCAAGAGCATGGGACTGCTTTGCATCATGGTCTGATCCAAATACAGGCATATAGAGTTCATGAAAGCAGTATCTCCAGAATAGCAGTTTCTCTCCTTGGCTTTTCCCATCTCCTGTAATCATTTTAACATCCAAAATAAGGGATGTCAAATCCCTTGAAGGGATAGGGGAAGAGGGTGGATACCCTTTCAATCACAATTCCTTTCAGAAAAAAACCCTCAGAAGATGCAGCTGAAGACAGAACCATTCTATAATCAAAATCCAGGGGACTGAAAACAGCTCAAATTGTGTGGGCTAAGAAAATGACATCATAGCTCTGTGAAGTTGCTTTTAAAAGATGAGGTAGTGAGAGGCTGAATTCAGATATTTACACCTCTTTAATCCCCCTTGTTTGTTGGTTTTGGTTTCATTTCTTTTAAGTCAATGTTAGTCAAGAGGTAATGTGGAGACCATTTGAGCCTCTCCCTTCTTTTCTATTGCCAAAGCCAATAATAATCATAGCATCTTGGAATGTTTGGCAGAAAGGTGTCTGATAGATGTAGTAAACCTTGCATTTGATGTGATGTAGAATTTCAGAAGTTAGCACATAGTTTTCCTGTTAGTTTACTGCACGGTGACACTGTAATGCAAGAGAGTGGAGGGCATGGGTGTGATGACATGAAGACTAAGGCTATGCCAGAACTATCAATTTTGTTTAATGTCCTAGTCAAAGGGTGTGCTTTATTCACATATGAAGAGAAAGGAGTGACTGCTAGTTCTTACATCCACTATAAACTTCTTGAAAAGTTGGAAATGTTGCACCAATCAAAAATATTGCCACCATTTAAAATGTGCACAGTGCTTTGATGATAGAAAGTGTTCCATAAATACTATGTTCTATTTTTTCCACTGTTCGACTTCACACATGAGCTATTACAAGAACTAAGAACCGAAAGCAGTTAAGCTCAAGAGGTACTAATAATACTAATAACACTTTGCACTTCAGTCATGCTTATGTCCAAAAATGTTCAAAACTTTTACAAACACAAGGAAAAGGTTACTCTAAAAGTTTTAAAGTAAGATTATCCATACTTATAAACCAGAGAAATTTAGGCACAGGGGAAAAAAAGGTTATACTTTAAAATATGCTTAGACATTTAAATTTTACATCTTAGACATCTCAATTTTATATTGCATTAGACCTTTAGGGTATAAAGGTACTGGACTGACTTACTCAAGGAAAAGAAAATTCTTCCCTTGCTTTATAGTATTTCTTGTTTCTTCCTTCTGTTTCAAGGCATAGCAAGGAGGGCAAAAGTTTTTGTTGGGTATTTTGGTTTGGTTTTGGTAATTGTTTTTGTTTGTTTGTTTGTTTGTTTGTTTGTTTTACTCTGATAATCTCCTGCAGAAGTTTTCTGAGAAAAGGTGACTGGGTTGTCCCAGAAGTGGCAGTAGTGGTCTGCCATTGACAACCTAAGAGCTATAAATAAGACATTATGATTATGGGTAGAGGTGATTCCTTTTCTTGACGCAATCTGTAGTTAAGGGGAAAGAGACACACTTCTAAATCCTGAGTAAAAGCTCGTGTGCCACAAGACCTGCCAGTTTGTGGTGAGTTTACCTTTGCTGGTCACCAGACACCCACTCAGAGGCTCTTTTACTCCCCCTCCTCAACAAAACAGGGGTGGAAAATAAGGTGGAAAATCTCATGGGTCAAGATAAAGACAGGGTGATCACTTAGCAATTACCTTCACAGGCAAAAGCAGACTCGACGTGGGAAAAAATAACTTATTACCAGTTAAAATAAGTTTGGATAGTGAGAAGGAAGGGGAAATTATGACAATACCCGCGCCTTCTTCCCTCTGCCTTTTTCCTAGGCTCAGTTTCACTCTTCTGTTCCTGAGCCTGATCCTGCTTCCCACCCCTGCTGGCATAGGGAGGTTGGATGCTCTCTCTCCTGCTCCTCATGCTCATCCTCTGCTCTAGCGTATGTGTGGGCCACAGTTCCTTCAGGGCATCTCCACCTCCTCCAGCGTGGGTTTCCTCATAGATCTGTCCCACACTTGCTCCAGGTGGGCTCTCCAGGGGCTAAGGGGAGCCTCCTCACCCTCCTCCCGCTGTCCCCCGGGTGCTCGCAGGCGTGTTCCTCACTTTCTCCCTCACTCCCAGGCAGCGTTTCGCTCTTTTCGGAATGCGTGTTCCCGGCGGCAGCGCGGCGGTGGCCGCAGGGCCCGGCCGTGCCCTGAGGCGGGCGGGAGCGGCTGCGCACGGCGGGGCGCGGCCCCAGGCGCACCTGCGGGGGCTGCCCTGCACCGCCAGCGCCTGGGCACCTGCCCCGGGACACCACTGCCCCCTCCCAGCTCTCCCTGCCGGGCCAGCGGCTTTCCCGCAGCTGCCTCTGCGCTGTGCTGAGAAGGCTGCAGAGATACGCAGCGTTTTGTTGAGCAGAGACACCTTGAATTCAAACCGTCAACTTTTGGAGTCCCTGATCTCGCATCCTTGCTCCCCGACCACCTGAGGGGACCAGGCTGTCCTGGGACTTTGTGTCTGGGGGTGCAGAGATCTCTATTTTCTAGCAGACAGCCTGGATTTCTTCAAGATTTCAAAGCCAATTATGCTGTGAGTGTCTCCACTGACTTTTGTTTTGTTTTGCTATGTGTTTTGGGGTTTTTTTTTCTGGAGGCGATCCAGCAGAAGGAGAGCAGCATTTTTCAGGTCGGACATGGTGGTCCCCGACCAAAGCCGTTCAGAGCAGAGGGGTCTCCTCTCAGGCACCTCTCTCCCATGGCTCCTGGCCACGCCGAGGGGGAGTGGGGTCTGTGGGGTCTCACTTTGTGCTTCTGCATCCTGAGTGACCTGCACGGGTAGGACACCCCGGACATCCTTGGTGCTCTGAGTGTCTCAGTGTTCCTGATGCACCCCGTGTGGGGTGGGAGCTGGATGGAGGAGTAGAAACAGAGCAGAGGGGCTCAACTCTGTGCTTGGATTTAGCACTGGGGCTGAACCGTGCCTCCAGCATGGGGACATATCCGGGAGGGCGTTTTGTGTGGCACACAGACAAAACCCAGGCAACAGACAGAAGGCTGTCCAGCAGCTGAGGCAGGCTGTTTAAAAACCAGGCTCATCTTTGCTCCTGTTCTCTCATAAGGGAACAGGTCTTGAGCACGTCCGTGTAGTGCCAGTAGCACATCTCTCCTGACTATAGTGGAGTTCACTNCTGCTCCTCATGCTCATCCTCTGCTCTAGCGTATGTGTGGGCCACAGTTCCTTCAGGGCATCTCCACCTCCTCCAGCGTGGGTTTCCTCATAGATCTGTCCCACACTTGCTCCAGGTGGGCTCTCCAGGGGCTAAGGGGAGCCTCCTCACCCTCCTCCCGCTGTCCCCCGGGTGCTCGCAGGCGTGTTCCTCACTTTCTCCCTCACTCCCAGGCAGCGTTTCGCTCTTTTCGGAATGCGTGTTCCCGGCGGCAGCGCGGCGGTGGCCGCAGGGCCCGGCCGTGCCCTGAGGCGGGCGGGAGCGGCTGCGCACGGCGGGGCGCGGCCCCAGGCGCACCTGCGGGGGCTGCCCTGCACCGCCAGCGCCGGGGCACCTGCCCCGGGACACCACTGCCCCCTCCCGGCTCTCCCAGCCGGGCCAGCGGCTTTCCCGCAGCTGCCTCTGCGCTGTGCTGAGAAGGCTGCAGAGATACGCAGCGTTTTGTTGAGCAGAGACACCTTGAATTCAAACCGTCAACTTTTGGAGTCCCTGATCTCGCATCCTTGCTCCCCGACCACCTGAGGGGACCAGGCTGTCGTGGGACTTTGTGTCTGGGGGTGCAGAGATCTCTATTTTCTAGCAGACAGCCTGGATTTCTTCAAGATTTCAAAGCCAATTATGCTGTGAGTGTCTCCACTGACTTTTGTTTTGTTTTGCTATGTGTTTTGGGGTTTTTTTTTCTGGAGGCGATCCAGCAGAAGGAGAGCAGCATTTTTCAGGTCGGACATGGTGGTCCCCGACCAAAGCCGTTCAGAGCAGAGGGGTCTCCTCTCAGGGGCCTCTCTCCCATGGCTCCTGGCCACGCCGAGGGGGAATGGGGTCTGTGAGGTCTCACTTTGTGCTTCTGCATCCTGAGTGACCTGCACGGGTAGGACACCCCGGGCATCCTTGGTGCTCTGAGTGTCTCAGTGTTCCTGATGCACCCCGTGTGGGGTGGGAGCTGGATGGAGGAGTAGAAACAGAGCAGAGGGGCTCAACTCTGTGCTTGGATTTAGCACTGGGGCTGAACCGTGCCTCCAGCATGGGGACATATCCGGGAGGGCGTTTTGTGTGGCACACAGACAAAACCCAGGCAACAGACAGAAGGCTGTCCAGCAGCTGAGGCAGGCTGTTTAAAAACCAGGCTCATCTTTGCTCCTGTTCTCTCATAAGGGAACAGGTCTTGAGCACGTCCGTGTAGTGCCAGTAGCACATCTCTCCTGACTATAGTGGAGTTCACTGCCGTTGTGAAAATAATCAGTTAACAATTATCACAGCTGACAATGCACCTTTACATCCCATCAGCCACAGATATCTTCCACTGGTCCATACAATGAAAACCCATCGGAAATAATAGGAAGAAGCAAAGTTATTATTAGGATGGAATAGCTCAATGATCACAGAATATTCAATGGGGGATCAACTTCTCAAGAGGAGTTAATAAGCAGCCACACTTGAATATCTGATGTTTATAAAGGGGAGAAATGTACACGGAGAAGTACATTGTGGCTAAAAACCTACTTGATCTGGCCGAAACAAAACCTAGCCTTCATCTCTTATGTAGAAGCAAGTCTACCAGGGCCCAGAAAGAAAGGTTTGTCTTTGAGGAGTGATCTGAAAGATAAGTAATACGTCAAAGGAAAGAAAATGCAGTTTCTGCTCCTTGGGGAAAGAGGGTAAAAGGGGAAAGAAAAAAAAAAAGAAAAAAACCACATTGAAACTCCTCAGTTGTTTTTGGTGGTTTTTTTTTTTTTCTCTCTAGCTGTAGCTATAGCCTCTTTCCTTTGATTTGTCATGATTTAAATTCATACAAAAAGATTTATTTCAAATAAGCCCCTTTAACTGTAGGGGCAGATATTTTTTTTTTTTCCTAAAGCCTTTTGTAAGAACAAAGTAACCACTTGTCACACACAGTGACTAATGAGAGTTTAGTGTGGGTTTTAGTGTTCATTCATACGCTTTGTGTTCAGCTAGTTGTAAGTTAAATCTTTAGAAATCACACCGCAGGAATCCTTCTCTTAGGGGTGGGGGCGGGAGGCGAATCTGTCGAGATATTGAGAGCTGGTGAGCGGAAACTGCTCTTTTCAGGCTTCCTAATCGGCGGCACAGGAAATAAACACATGCAGGAAGTCGTTTGGCCTTTTCTTGAACTTAAAGTTTATACAGCAATTGATAACTGAGGCAAACTTTGTGTACTTAAACTTTTGAAAATTAAATGAAATAAAGAGGGCATGTTCAGCCCATGCCAGCATGGCCTGTAGTTTCTGCAACCAGCTCATCTAAATACAGTATTAAAAATTGGAAAGACTACAGGGTATATATTTTTACAGCAAGAATATGTCCTTGAAACCTTTTTGTATGTCTTCTCTCTGTCCTCTTTTCCTTCCATTTCTCTAATTCTCTCCCAATGAAACTGAGCTGAAGCACTGAAATTAAACTGAAAATCATGTTTATGAAACTGTTTTCCATGCTTCTGCACCAGACTCTGCTCTTTCATCCTTTCCTTGACCTTCTCATTTATCTTGTGAGCACTTCAGGGTAAGGCTGGTCTTGGATTGTGTGAAACACCTTGTTTGATGGTGGCCCATATTGATATTTGGTTAATGCTACACGTATGATGTATAAAAGTTGTCTTTGAAAGGAGGGTAAAAATAAATGAAGTGTCATTCTTGAGTATAGCTTTTGAAATTGATAGCATCAGTTTGCTAACAGGGACATTTATAAGCATTTCTAAGAAATATTATTTGTGTTCATATTTCTTGAGCTTTCACTGTATTAACAAGGTCACTGTAAATTTAATACTCTAAAAAGAAAAGGTTTAGTTTTATAGTAATTACAATTAGTTGAGGTAAATTTACGTGGGAAATTTAGAACACCTTTGCCAGTAAAAATAAAGCAAGCAAAACCCAAATGAAGAGCAGAATATGGAGTAAAAAGTACATTTGCATGTCTTTGAAGACCAACCTAAATAACTGCTAAAAATGCATCCACTCCTATCCATCTTCTACTCTTTTGAAAATTGATTTTTTTTTGCTGCCTTAGTAAACCACCCCTAATAGTGCAGATGTTTATTAGGAATATTTTTTATAAAACAAGGACTAGAAGCAGAAAGCTGCAATTAAAGTAAAATGAGAGAAGGACAGAAAGTATGCATGTGAATTACATATTTGTGTTCCAGGTTATTTTCAGATTAAATTATTGAATTTTTTAAAAAATATAATTCAGTATTTTGGATTTTTTTTTCTGAGTAATTAAAACCTTTCATAAAGTTTCATAGTGTGGTTAGAAGGTTGCATATTTGAAATGCAGCTTTGTGATGGCGTGGCCTCAGCTAGCCACTAGATGGGATTTCAAGTCTTCAAGAAATACATCTAAACATTGGCCCCAAACTGCCATTTACTGTAAAATGTCCATAGCTGATCAGTTGTTCAATGAATGCCAATATAATATAAAGATATGGAAGTTTCTGCAATTAATCTTGGGATTGTACCTTCTACACATTTTCAGAACATCCCCTTACTTCTATCACTTATCTATTGCCCATTTGATTTATATCCCAGTCTGAAGTCTAACAGTCATCATTCTTCCTTTTGGGCATTGCAGTGACATGGCTCTATCACTGATATCTTTGACAGAATCCATTTTTTGCTTTTCCCAGCTCCTTACAGGAAACATTCATGTTAGTTCCAGACCTTGTGGCATTATATATATGCACAATGATGATTTATAGCTGCTTTATTTGTATTCTACCCTAAAAGCTATTTTTACGTTGCATTTCTTTCTTTTTTGATAGTCCAGCTCCACAGTGAGAACGTACCAAAACAGTAAATCGAGAGTGACCATGAGCCCTGGCTTTAGCTCCCAGTGGAATAGCAGCCAACCTGCTTGGAATACATACACCTTTCCAAGAGCAAGCTTGCACTACCAGTCTCACGCTAGCTACACCTACTGTGCTGGACATCCTGCTGTAAGTAATGAAAACCTTTTCTGCAGTTACCTGAATGAGCTCTGTGATTCTCTGGGAGGTGGAGGCACTCAGGGGCTGATGGTTCAGCACCCTTCTCCAGCAGTCTTTATGTCTCACGGCAGTCAGAACAGCTCACATGTACTAACTCTAAAAAAATATTAGAATGAGTCTTAGACATAAGCAAATGTGAAAGTTTTATGGCTCAGTACAAATACATATATTTTTGTACATTTAAGTATTCTTCTCCTAGCATGAAATTATTGTTGTATGCCCAGGTTTTGGTGTCAGAGACATAGTCTGAAGAGCAGTATTACAGATGGCCTTGTTTCTGTTTCTAGTGAGCCTGTAAGATGAATGAATTATTCTATTTCAGACATTTTAAATTGTGTGGATTAGTCAGAGAAGGAGAGCATCTCTTCTCATCATTAGATTTGTTTAGACTCACTGCTTTATCATTAATGTGATCAGTGGTGAACATGCAATCTTGTTGCTAAGCAAAGACTACTGGTCTTCTGTAATTGCATGAACTGGTGGCCAGAAAGAATGGGGAAGGGTGGCTCAGTGTTGCTGTGTGTTTTAATTTGACAGTCATGAAAGGGTCACAACTACAAGCTGATGGTGAATTTTGACATATTGGTATTGTTGACTGCTTATAGCAGAGCCCTTTCATTCTCTTAGTTTCTAGTTTTGAAAGACCCTGATCTCATTAGTGTAAGCAATCTTCCTTTTTTCCACACTCCACACTTTGTTGTTTTAATGTTTGGATTTGAACTTAGCTTTGGACATTTGGTTATAGAACTTCTTAAAGGACATAACATCATAACCTCCTGCAGTGTGTACATAATGAATTTTTGCCATCCTATAGTGAATTTCAGTAGGGAAATGGGAAAGTGCAGCTTTTGGTGCAGGATAGAAATTGTGCCATGCAGTCTTATAGCAAGATCTTTGTGATCCATAACATCCTAACCTCCTGCAGTGTCAACAGACTTCTGGCCTGAAGTTTGGGTTAGGAATTGTCTCAAACATTAACATGGTAATTGAAATAAAGGAGAGGAATAAATTTGTGAAATCTTACCTCTTTTCTGAGGTGATGAATTCTCAGAATAAATTAAACATCTCTATGGATTCTTCTGTTTGCTCACTTCCATTACGGTGTCATTTAAAATGATAAAAACTGTTGTGAAGAAATAAAAAATAGTTGACATCAAAAGGGCATAGATATTTTCCTTGTTTAGAATGATGGCTCAAAAAGAGTCCCCAGACAGCTGAATTTATCTTAAACTGTGGGTATTCAAATCATTAACTGCTCCTTAACTTTTATCATTTAAAATAAACACTACCCCCTCTGTGAGTCAAGCTTTGACTCTACTAAGCAAAAGAGCATACAAGAAGAATGCTGTACTTCCTGGAAGAGAGCTTAAAATTTGAATTGAAATTTCAGTCTTTTCCAAGCTACTTCCACAGTTCTTCTTTCGTTTGTTTAGACTAAAGTCGAGGGGCAGCTCCACTAGAATTGTAGTACAATATTTGTATATTGTACATATATAATCTGTACAATATTTGTTTACACTGAGCATCTGAATATGTAGTCACTGGAAATGACACATCAGTCTGGAAGTTGATTTATCTGATTGCTGGAAAGTAGAGATTTTAGAATGTGCAGAATTGCATAAACCTTTGTGCAGATTGGAGGATTTGTCCTGCCCTCAGTGTCACTGGGTTCAAATGTTTACAAAACTTGGCACATTTCTTGGTTCCAGCTCATCTGAGGAGCTCTGTTGCAATGCTACTCAGCAGAGATTGGACAGATTTCTTAAGCTGGTGGTAAGAAGCTGTAACAGGTTAGCTGCCATTGCAGTGCCTACCACTGTGATCACACACGTTTTGGTATTTTTCACATACCTTCCCTAGTTCTGTATTCTCTGAGGGTGAGTCCATAAACAGGGCCTGGGCAAGGCACTCCAGCAAACTCAGCTCCTCCTCCTGCAGCATCAAATGAAGTTCAGGTTTCCAAGGGAAAAACAGTGCCTTAATATTTGGTTGGATATCTGTTTCATTGTATATGGTAAAGTTAGAATTAGTCTGGTTCCTGTTTCTAATTTGGATTTGTTTAATCTGGGCTCAAACTAACCTTTTTATGGCAAATGACAGCAATAAAAGCTGGATACAGGGGAGCTCCTTTATTCGTGAATCTTCCCAGTATAACATGCTCAACTGGATATCTGCTTTACTTCAGAGGATTTTATTTGCCCTCCTCTGACACAGGTTCACCAGAACAAGTTGTAGGTTGTAGAGCTGTATGAAGCTGTTTCTGCAAAACATCCCACATGGAATATGTCTAAAGATCATTGCAGTTCCTTGACACTTTGGAGGCTAACAAACTTACAAGCGCTTTGCAAGTTCAAGGCAGACAAATGTCAGGGAGTTGGATCTGCCCTTGAAGTACTTAAAGATATTAGTCCCTGAAGACAGTGCCAAGAGAAAAGCTTTAGATTTCTCTAGTGTTTGGAGAAAAGCTGAAGGAGACAAAAAAAGATTCATTTTAATTGGGCCAAATGTAACTACAAAAAAAAAATCAATCCTCTAATTATTTTTTTTTCTATCTAAATGAAAGAAAAAATATCTTACAAAGTGCAGTGTTAAGAGACCCTTATGACTCTGGCTGGTCCTGAGAAATATGTTGGAGCCAAAGGTTTTATTTTGTTTTATCAGAGAACACACTTGGCATCTCTCTTCCATAGTGCTGCAATCATTGATTAAAAGCAGTCTTTCCACCCTAGGAAAGAAAAGAACAGGAAGTTTGTTTAAACAGGGTAATTTTTCAGCTCTTGAGTTATCTAAGGGAAAAACAGACTGCATATCATCCCAGTCAACAGTGCAATGCAGTTTCTGAACAAACAAGAAGGTGCTAATTTCTAGCTATACTGGGAAGCAGGATACCCTGCAGGATCTGTGTATACTAATATAAATGATAATGTGGTAGATGGTCCTTACATAGTAAATGATTTTTGATATTAGGGGCTCGAAATTCCCCTGGCATTCACATTCAGAGGCTTGCCGCCAGAAAAATACAGCACATAGTGCTCAGAATAGGAGAAGACACCTAGTCATCTAACATGCTTTTCTCTTGAACTTTCTTCACACAGGAAGATAAAAAATAGACAAAGTAATTCTGATTATCCCCGCTGGGCAAGATAGGAACCTTTGAGTGATAGTGCCCTTTGAGCACTGTCACATCTACACAGGCTTCCTACCCATGGTTTTTCAAAAGTCTGAAAGACTCACTTCATTCCTCTTTCTCCACATTTTGCTGGAAGGATGATAGAATTTCACAGATCTTCAGAAACCTTGTCCATTGAATTCAACAAATGACTACTTAGACTGGGCTGTTATTTTAAAGAAACACATGTGAAGTGAGCAAACAAACACAGATCTCATCAGCTTTGGACTATTCCAGCTGAAATTGTAAGGGAGTCTCTTACGCCTTTCTTGGATATTCACGTAGCAGTCTCACCTGCCAGGCTCAGCTTTGTAAAAGTCAGTCCTTACTTATGAAGGAATTTGGCCATGTGATACTCTCTGATGGAGCAGACAGAACTGTTGCAGAGTTATGTTCCCCTTCAGGGTTTGAAACCTTTGTTGTATGCCCATGGGATGATGAATTTAGGTGCCTGTATTAATTTCTCCATGGGCGTAAATCTCTGTAGCATGCGCGATGTCTTTGAAATCCTTATCTAGTTACCCAACCCAGCGTTTGTGAGACTTTCAGCTAGAATCTATTCTGCACTCTAACAGGATTTGGTCATGCTCCACTAGATCAGTGACAGCCTTCAAAGCATGATTGGTTAAATCTGTAGAGTTATTATTTGGAGTTCTACACATAATGTTTACAAGCTGTTACATCTGAGATGTCATATATGGATCAGACAATCAGTTTGCTTAGCAGTCCCCATTCCAACAGTCTGTCCCCAGACTTCTTTCTACGGCTTCTTAAATGCGTGACTGCTTCTGAAAATATGCTGTTAGTTGGAATGTGAAAAGCAGAATTTAAAAAAAAATGTGATACAGAGCGCTATGAGGCACTACTGGCATTCTTCCACCCACTTCTCCGAGCCCTAGTAGGATCTCAAGTCTTTAATCTTAGAAATCTTAAGACCCAGTAGAAGGAGCTGTAGCTCCTTTTACACATTTCCGCTGACAATCCTTGGACAGAAAAGCAGAAAGGGAGCAAGGCTGTCACTGTGGACAACACTAATGGAAGGGCTTACTCACTGTCAGCATGACTATGCAGAGTCCATCGGAAAAATTTCCAGTTCCAGGTAGGTAAGCCTCATTGCTGATGACAGAACTGCCGGACTGCAGCATTGCACAGCTGTAATGCTTTATGTAAACTGACTGTTCTGATCATTACCCCACAAATTGGATTAACATCTGTAGTGAGCTCTCAGTGATTGACTGTTTTAACAACTTATTTTGTATACATTTGTAAAATTAGAAAACCTGCCATTTTAATGGGATTAGATAATACAATGTTTAGGGACCACCTGGGGGTGTGAGATACAATTATCAATTTGTATGTATACATATATATAATGGCTAAATTATTAGTTTTAAGTGTATATATATATATATATATAAAACACAGATCAAGCTTTTGGCTAAAATCTTTGCAGAATGATGTAGGAAGGTTCTCAGCGCAGGGCTGGAGTTGGTTGTCAGTCTCTAGTTTTCTGATGTGATCCTGTTCTCTGAAATGTAAATCTAATTAGGGATCACATTTTTGTAAGTGTAATGTTCTACTCAAAGTTGGTTCTATCACACCAAAAGAAGACTGACAGAAGCAATTTACTGATGCATACCAAATTCGTAAGATAGACCATAAATGATGTGACCATACATTATAATGCAAAGATAATGTTTTAAGAAGCATCTTTCCTTAAATTCAGGAAGTATTCAATACATGGCATGGGTGTCCTATTCAAAACAGACCTTTATTTCTCTAGAAATATAAGTAGAACAGACCAGCGGTCAAGTTTGGTTTTCTGGTTTTTTTTTAATGCTAAGATCTTTCCAGTGAGTAATTCTGTCGCACCTCTCCTTAGAGAAAGAGACAGTGCTAAGAGTGAAATGCATATGCAGTATAATACTGTCATCACTAATTTCCAAGATACCTGTTTAAACAAAAGCTGTCACTTTCTGATCTGACTTGAGCCTCCTGCCTGATTCATTTTGTAATGTCACGAACAGTGGATTGTGGATTCGTGGAGTAGAGCTGGTCTGATTAGAGAGGGAGAAACTTCTTTTTACACATGCACATCCTTATAATCAGCAATGATGGGAAAGGAAATAAATAGTACAGTAGGCATGAACTGGAAGTGTCTCTCTAAGAACCCCTCAATTACACTAGAAGTTCTGAAGTCTTAGTTTTCTCTGTCCTTAGTGTTAACCCTTTCTTACCTTCATGGGCCTTTCATGTGAGATAGCTCCCTACCATTTTCTAGCCAGTATTTCTTTGCTGCTACTGGCCCTTGTCATTATAATAGCCACAGATGAAAAAAGTGGAAATGGGTCCAAGAAATTACACACTGTTGAAGGGACGTTGAGCAAAATATCTGCCAGATGTCACTTTGGTCACAGTCTTACAGTATATCAAGTGTAAAGGATGTGTTTTGATCTTCTGAAGTTGGTGATAGCCCCAGCTTCGGATGCCCATTGATTAATCTGGGGAAAGATCGAGTGTGGGCTGGAAAGAAGTAGGAAAGAACGTTCCCAACTAGAAGGAAAAGAGAGGTGTATCGCCAGAAGCTATTTTATGTAGTTGCTGACACGCTCCTTATGAAATACTTCAAGAACAAGTGAGAGTGTAAAATGAAGAGGCAGTCATTAAAATGAGAATGAAAAGGATGACATCTCCATTGCTAGGTATCAGTTGTGGTATAAGAGAGAAGCTCTGCCAGTTAGGAGAAAAGTGATGGAGGATTGTGGAGAAAGGAATATTTTTAATTGATGAGATGTAGTAGCTATCAGGTACAATGAGTAGCTTAGTGATCAGCTGCAAATCCATATGCTAACTGATGACATAAATTATTTATTCTGTTTATCTATTACCTCCATCTACAGGAACAGAGCCTCAAAAACATGAACTTATTAGGCCGCAAACGTAAAACACATTTTCACTGTGGCTTGGCTTCTTTGGAGAAGAGAGGGTGGAAATTTCAAACCCCCAAACAAATATGTCTCTTAATTAACTTTTCTCACCATCTGTGCTTACTTATAGCTGAGGCAAGCGGTACCAGTGACTTGTGAGATTGCTTTCAATGCTGCCTCTTTAGGCCAGCTTTTCAAAGCAGCAATCACATGCAGTTAATTCCGATCAGATCAGCTTATCAGCTCAGTTCATTGTAGCGCTTTCATAATCATTTGTGTGTGACAGCCCATTAAAACTTGGCCAGGCCTTAAAAAAAAAATCACAAAATCCACCAATGTGTTTTACATTCAGCCTTTGAGGTATCCAACATATTTGTTTTGTGTATTAAGCTTTGAAATGGAACTTTAGCGAAGGGTTGTAGGGAAAAGTCACCAGCAATATAGAGCTCTAGCCAAAGTAGTTTACTGTATTTTACCTCAAAGAGTAGTTTTATTCAGAAATGTGTACATGATGCTGTAGTAATTCTGTTAAATGCTGCTTGTGGCTCTGCTTGGCCCCTGCAAAGGGACAGTGCTGTGGATGCTGCCCGCCAGACCTGGGAGGGCTGAAGTGGAGTGTGTGAAAGGCCACTGCCCACGGGTGGTTCAGGTTGACCAAGTGAGTTTTTCCTTTCTGAAGTACTTTTGATGGATGGCAATTACAGTTTGAAGTTGAATGCCCTGCTCCAAAAGGGCAGTGCCTCTCAGAGGGGAGGGAGAGCACTGATAACACAAAACCCTTCAACTGACTCGCACCAAATATTTTTCAGAAAGTCTGGGGAAATGGAGAAGTTCCACATAAGTGAGTTTAGAGGCGTTTGGTTTCAGAATTCTGGTTTTTATGTGTGAATGTTGTTTTAATGGTTTTTTTTTCCAGTATCCTCTATTCATTTACACATCACACATATTATGTTTTGTCATTGTTTCTCTTAATCTTAACAGATAAAGTTAAGAATTTTGTGGATTGCTGTTTGTTGATGTCTTTTATTGATTTGTTTCTTGTGTGTAATTTAACAGAAGAAAAGTCAAATTTTCTGCAAAAAAACACAGGACAATTTCTTTTTTCTCTCAACAATTAATGCTAGCAAGATTGGAAAGAAATCCTCTATATATAACTAGTGCCCTTATTTTCAGGAAGAAAGATTTGTTTGTGGAAAATATAATTGAAATCTTTGAAATTACCAAAAGTACTTATACATATATATCCACAGCACTTATTTACTGGTAAAATAACTACTGCTGGAAAGTTTCTCACCACCTCCAAGTGCTAATAAAGTCAACCATTTTGGAGATAGGAATTTTTTGTTTATAAACAGACTCTATGGGAATTTTCTTGCTGATTCTACATTTTTTATTCTTGCATACTGAAGTGGAAGAAGACACAGAAAGATGGTATTTTTAATAGACTTTAAAAACTCGAACCAGATGCCTTCTTTCTTTTTTTTTTCTGAAAGAGAAGAAAATTCCCTAAATTTAGACTGTAAAATAGGCTTGTAGGAGGCAGTAAATACAGATCTTAGTAAATGTCTATAATTTACAGCTACAGATATATATCTACCTATACATATCTCTATATGTATTTCTGTCTGTGTTCGTGAATATGTGTCTATATATATGTATATCCACGCTTCCAGTGTTTGTTTTGGTTTTCTGCTTTAATTTAGCAAATAGGAGGTGTATGGTTCTAATTTAGCGTCTCCATCTCATTTTCAGTAAGCCAGACAGGTTGTCTTTAGGATTTGTTAGTTAAGGTGATGAGTTCCTTCAGGCTCCAGAGAAAATCCTGGTATTAGGGCTTGAGAGTAGATGCTACAAACTGCCAACCTGTCACATGTTTTGGAGACACCTGACACTTTTTGAAAGATTGATTATTTCAAAAGGCCAGCAACTGTGTTGCTTTCATTTTAAATAATTAACACGCTCAGGCAACTTCCTTCTATTGCAGCCTCCAAGGGTGAAGAGTTTTGGACTAGTCTGAGCAAATACTACTGCAAATAATTTTGCTGATGGACTCTTCTCTCTTAATTTTAATTGGGGTTATTGATTTAATATAAACCCACCCAATTCAGTGAAGGCATAGGGGATGAAATTTTCCTTTTGCACTTAGACCTGCCTCCTTGCCTTAAGGATTTATTTACACCAGGGATGCTATTCAACAGCACTGTCAACAGCGACTTCTGTTTACAAAGGGATATGGAAGAAATGCATGTCTGTGGGAAATATTGATTTGTCAAAATTGAAATGTTCTTTTGATGACATTTCAGTTTTTTTACCCTTGACAAATTTCAAATGTTGCTTTACTGTAAACCCAAATGCTGACCAAAGATCATTTGTCCCTTGCTGATTTCTGGCATATGTTCCACCAGTGATTTAAACACTCTGTCTAGAGTACATGATCTAAAAAAGATCAAAATCCTAGAGTTCTTTGCATGACTATACTTTATTTGCTAAGCAGTCTAAATTTTGATCTTTGTCAGCTTTGTTGAAATGTTTGCTCTTGCGTTCATTTTAGCTGGGTTTCCTTTAAAAAAAACACCCTGAGAGACATTGTGATCTGTGTGTCTGTCTTGGGCAAGTTTTTTCATTAATTTCTCTACTTTTGGCCAGTTTTAAGATGAATGTTACTGTGGGAGAATTTTGGGGAGACTGAAAGCATTGTGTGGAAGGTATTTCTGCATCACTCTTGAAGGAGGGAGCTGGAGTTTTTGAGAGGAAAAACAGAGATCCACAAAATAACAGGCTTTATTTAGTTCTGATATCCAGGGAACAACTCATCACAGTTCTTCTTCCTTGATAAGGACTCTATTGACCTCAGATTTGTACCAAAATATTGTAAAAGAAGGTCCCTATCCCAAGGCATGTAACTAGATGGGACAGAAAATAGAAAGGGAAGCAGTGGCAGTGAAAGGGATCCTATCCAAGGTCATGCAGGTGTTGGAGGAAAAGAATGTCAGTAAGCTTTGGTTTTCATTCATTCCAAGTTGCCTTATCTCTCAAACCAGGCTCTTTTCTGTATTTTTTCCAAGTTGATATTTTTTCCAAGGCAGTGTTTGCTTTTGTTCTAAAACCTGTAACTATGAGGTGATGGAGGTGTTTTAGTTCTAGCTGAAAGCAGGTATGGTTAGTTATGTTCTTTGCTTTCCACCAGTGTCTCTCTTCTATGCTGTATCAGGTTCTCATTAAGGATGTCAAATACAGACATTTGTGCTTTTAGGAAAAGAGACTTGCTTTCTGCAAGGGCATCTCCCCTCAAGACATCACTCCTCTGTTTCCTTTTTTTCTGCTTTTATTTTATTTGGGGGCTGTCAATATTTTAATAGTTTTCTGTGGCATTTACCTTTTTGGCTGTGAGATGGACTGCCTGAATTTTGCTAGATAGACTGATTACCTTTAGGTTTCACAAGGAGCAGAATATTTTTCCATTTATGTACAAATACCTGTCTTCCTTGGTATAAAGTCAGCTTCCATGCAAGAGGAAAAAAATTCAAAGTTTCCGGAAATATTACAAAGGTCTTTGCAGAGATTCTCTACAGTATTTTCACTTTTCACGCTTTTTTCTCGTCTTTTTGAGCATTAGCCCTCTGGCATGGTCAGGTGCTAGGAATTTCCTGGCACCACAGGCAAGTGCTCTGTTGAGGCTCTGTCCTTCTGCCCCGGTGACCTGTCCCTGGACGCCTGCCAGCATGGCTTGCTCTGCTGAAACCAGAGCCGCTGCAGATCTCTCTGCCAGCTGCTCGCAGTCAGGGAGAGCAAAACTCAGCCTTGATGTTCAGCGTGGTTGCAAAGTCTTTACGGTTGGACTCTGTCTTAAAGGTCTTTCCCAACCTAGAGGATGCCACGAGTCTCTGACACGCTGTCAAGGTTGTCAGAAAGTTCCAGCATATTCACTTCTGCTCTGTGCTAGGTTCTACTACTGCATCTCTGTGTGGTCTTGGAAAAGCCATGTCGTTTTATTTGTTTCCCCATCTTACTTTATTTCTTTGTTTGTATCCTGTAAATGAGAATATTTGCCCACAAACACTTAGTTGTGCAGCTGATCTTCTTTCTTTCTTTTTTTCTTTTTGTGTTGTCAACGATTTATTTTAAAAGTAGGATCTTTTAAACTTCTAGAAAGCACCTCAATTTTTGCTTTGTTATCAGGGAAGCCTCTCTTTGAAGACTTCATTTTCTTCAGGAGCTGTGCTTGTAGAAATCCTCATATTGTATACGGCTGGGTGAAAGGTTGGATTGAGTTGTTTTCCTGCCAAACTATAAAGTGATTTTGTTTTTAAATCTTTCTTTCCATTTGGCTGCTACTTAATGTCTTTTGTCTGCTTAAGGAGGACAGGTGCAATTATTCACCTCTGAGTCCTGGGAAAAAAAAAGTAATTCAGCATGGTCTCTTAGAAAGGAACGTAATTCACTGCCCCACATAGGGTGCATTATGCAAGACAAACAGAACTGTGAGAGCTGTAGCATCGTAAAGGAGAGCATACGATGAACAATGCCTGGTACCAAGTCAAGCTGTTTATCTTAATATTTTGTTTGGGAGTTGGAAAGTAAAAGAATTAATTATATATTGAGGCTTGATAGAATTGCCTTTTCAGTCTTTTAAGGTCAAAATCTCTTGGCACTGCTATGTGAGGAAAAGGATGTTGTTAGCATTCTCCAGCTAGTTCATTGGGATGTAGGTTTTAAAGCAGTGGTAGTAGATCCATCATTACTTAGATAATTTAATATTTTTTTGTTTCATTGTGATGAAAATGGGGACCAAGATTTCAAAAGTATAGCTCAGAATCTGTTTCTGAAGAGTAAATGTTCTCTTTCCTTAAAGAGCAAACCTGCCTGCCACTGAGTTAAGATACTTAGGCTACATAGGGGTTTCAGCCCAGAGTGAATATATTCAACAGATAATCAAAAACTTAATGATAGAAGAGATCTGCTTACAGAACAAAATCTGCATTGAGTAAACAAACAGTTTCTAGATGTGGTCACATAGAACTGCAGAGCAGCTTTGTCTCACCATACTTGTTGCTTGAGAATTACAGAAAATGAACAGATTTATTTTAAAGACATTTAGTTCAAGTTTCAAAAATGTTTTTCCTATCTGTGGGACAAATAAGTCAGGTTACTGCTTGTGTGTGTCATAGTAAAATCTTTTCTTTTCAGTCCCTATTTTTACTTGTGATAAGTTTATGACACCTGCACCTTTCCAGAGAAGCCTACGAGGTCTGGTGTGATGCTAAAGGGATGTTGTCACGTAATTTTGAATGGAGTCCTTTTTGCTCCTTCATGGTCAGAAAAGTCAGATGCAGTTAATCATCAAATCTTTTCCTCCCATGAAATGCAAGACAATGATCTATGGAATAGATCTGGCAGTTAATGTTCATGATTCCCCACTTCCTCCTGCATGCTCAGTTACCTCAGGAGCAGAGAGATAAACTAGATGCTTTCCAGTAGAGGGTGTCTGAAGCAGAAGTTTGGTCATTTTGACTTTTCTGAAACGTGAAATGGAGTAATTTTGTGATTCTCTGCCATGACTTTTTTTGGTCCCCCTCCACACCCCCCTCCTTTACCAGAGGAGTTAATTCAAGGTAAAAGGGGCAATAAAAAGAGGACAAGCATTCAATTCGTTGTTCTTACAGCCAAGTATCGTACAATAGGCAGACTGACTATGGAAACTGTATCTGCTTATGGTAAGATGTGTAATTCCCTTCAGAGAAAATACAGGCTGCCGTGTAGATCTGAAAAAATGCTCAGAATCTGGGAATAAATGGCTGTGCTGCTGTTCCAGGACTGAGTGTACCACATGACAATCACTTTGTTTTTCTTGAAATGTTAGTGAAGCAGTAAACAAAAAAAAAATTCACATAACATTAATAAAAGAAAGCTAAGCATGTTAGTGCTTTTGTGATGGCTAAGTTGCATGGCTTCATAAATAACTGCTTTTTAAAGGGCAACCAGCATTGAAATCTTGTTAACTGACTAAAACCAAATTAAATTATTTGAATGACTACATCCAATTTTGATATTTTATTGTAAGATGTTCCATGTGAATAAACACCTTTTTCTAGTCTTATTAACCTCATTAGGGGTGTCTGTTTTGGTGGTGGTCCCTCTGGATAGAGTAACTGGCATGGTTGAAAATATTTTTCCTTAATTTAAGAGCAAAAAAAAAAAGGAGAGGGGGAAGTGTAGTGACTTTTTTCTCTCTGAAAAAAGGAAGAATAAACCCACACAGAAAGAGAAAAATGCCAATCAAATTACGTTTTGGGGAAAACAGCTAAACTGTCTGTAAACAACATGTCAAATATAAAGAAGAAAGGAAAAAACTTAAATCTAATCTCTTTCAGCAAAAGTGAATTTACGTTGTTAGCTATAACATTCTTAAGGACTTTCCTTTTTCCGTATTTAAATTTGTCCTAAAAAACCCAGTACCCTGACCCTCACTTGCCAAAACTCCCCAAGAAAACCCGAGATCCAACAGAGATGTCATTCCCACTCAATGAGTGCTTTTTAAACCGACCTTATATATTTTTGGAAGTCATATGTCAGGAAGAATAAAACCATCTAATTTTTCTACATCCAAAATGAAAATACCTCATTCTGTTTTGAACGACACTGAATAAAATGGAATTGAAAATCAGATGTAAACAAGGCTAACGATCACAAAGGGATGAGTTGCTGGTCCAAACAGGGACCTGGAGGAGAAACTTGAGGGTCATTCTGTGCAAATTACATACTGTAAGGAGAAGCTTTTTCCTTGCTTTATACAATTCTTAAATTTCACAAAGAAAGGAAGGTTTCTTCAATGAAGTGCTTAACTACAGGGATGTTCAGTGATGGCACTGGTATCACCAGATCTGCAGCTGAGCGTGAGACTCCTTGCTTATATATTGGACATTTATAATGCGGATTCCAGTCTCTAGTGCTGTGTAGAATGTCTCCCACAGATATTTTGCTTTTGCTTTTCCCTCTATAAAAGCCCCAAAGTATATACTTGCTCTTTCTGTGTAAAGAATACCATCAGCCAAGCTCTCACATGATCAGAGGTGATGAAGTCCCACTTGCCTCAACCAAGACATTCCTGTTTGTATTCACTGATGATCAAAAGTGGATGGAAGGTGTTTGATGCCAAATGGACTTCTTTGTCTTTGTGTCTTTATTATCTATTGTATCAAAACTCTGAAACAAGCCTAACTCTGTCTAAAGAGGCAAAATGGCTCAGTTTTGCCCTGACCTTGTTGCTTTGACCATGTGTATATATACTGTTCTTTTCTGTCTTCATCTGGCTTTTCTTAAGATCATGGGAGAAAGGAAAATACCTTTTTCACTTGAGGCAAACAGATTTTTTTGTTTTGCTTCCCACTGTTTTCTTTGCTATGTTTTGTTCTTTCACAGGTGAAAGAATCCCCTGCCTACCTGTGGGGATTTTAAGAAAATAATCATTTAATATGGAAGTGTTTATGTTCTCATTAAGGGGTGAACATAACATCGATTTCCTGTACCCTCACCCAAAATCTAATTGCAAGCTGTAGTGACTAGAGATAAGTCTGTCCACTAGGTTTAGTGCTGTTTTACTAGTTTAATTAGGCTTTGGGCTTAAGGTGTTTCATGAGAAGAAAAGGGCTTCTCAATAGTTGGGTTAAAAAGGCAGGGAGAAACAACAGCTGTAAGGGCACTTTCCCATGTACTTGAGCATGATTAAATGTAGCAGGGGGTTTCTTCCTTCACTGAGTAAATTACCTTTGTCCCACGTGTATATTGATATAAACTTTAAGCATTTGCCTTCGCAATATATCTCAGGCTGCTTCTCTTGCTGCTCAGGGTCAAGAGAGAAATTCATGAATGCTGACAGGAAATCTCTCTCTAAGTATAAGGAATAGGTGTACGGTTTCTCAGATAAACAGAAGATTCAAATTGTCAAATTCTTTGTGTGTTTACTTTTAAACAATACACACAGCAAATAAAGCAACCTTTTCACCAGATTTATATTAGTAATTCAGATGCCACATCATTTCTCTAGTGTCATACATAAAAAACTTCTTGAAAAATTTGCTTCCCTCTACAGATTGTTTAATCCTGCTATGGTGATTCAGAAAAAAAAGAAACTGGTTTGGGTTGTTTGATACTATTTTAGAAGCCAAAAGATCTGAGTCTTCAAGAAACTTTACCTGACGTTGCCAGATGCTACGCAAGTGATAGCTGTATTTAATAAGAAGTGCATATTTTTTTTTCAATGTAGGAATATGAGATCAATTAATAAACTTTTCATTTTCTCTCTTAACTGTCTCATCTCTTTCCATCTTAAAATATTTTTCTTCTCTGTAGCATTATGGCAGGTTTAAGACCCCAGCTGAAGCATAAGAAATAAATTAATACATGATCTTCTTAATCCAAATGTAACCTGTTAAAATTTGTTCAAAATCTTGTCTAGTCAGCTAACCTATATTTTAAAATTCTCCAGATCTTATCTCTTCTGTCTAGAATTACTTTGAATTATTTGGGACTGCTAAATGTTGGATATTTATTAAATATAGTATCAATATATTTCCATACTTTATAATTTTCTAATATTGAAAAAAAATACAAAGTTTCCTTGGTTTAATATTAAGATGACATAAATTTGTGATGTGCTTTTCAGTCAAGCTGAAGATATTTTCTTGGACCCTGTTTTCATAACAACATGACTAACAGTTATAAAGAAAATATAATGGTTCAAACTTCTAGACACTAAAACTTTTAGGCACTAAAACGAGTGTGTAAGCTTTTAGACACTAAAATGAGACCAAACCAACTCTAACAAAACACCTCTGAGTGTATTCATTCAGTCTATGCCTTAGTAACTGTGCTTCCCAGACATCACAGAATCACAGAATAGGTCAGGTTGGAAGGGACCACAGTGGGGTCCCCTGGTCCAACCTCCCTGCTCGAGCAGGGCCATCCCAGAGCACATGGCACAGGATTGTGTCCAGGGGGTTCTTGAATATCCCCAGTGGGGGAGACTCCACAGCCTCTCGGCTTCTCTACAGAAGCAAGAGCAAGGTGGCATTTAGGCCTGTGAGGCTGTGCCATGTGGTGACAATTCACCCCACAGAAGTCACCGACTACCAGGGACTTCTGGCATGGCTCTCATGCCACCACCGATCTACATTGGCTCCTGGAATATCTTACATGGTCTTTACTCAACAGCAAACTTTTTGTCTCCGCTTCTGACTGAGAAGTACTTCAATGAATGTCCTTGTTCATTAACTACACACTAGTTTTAAACATTTGTTCCATTTGAGCCACTCTTTAAGAATGGTGTTTCTAGCTCGTGCTCTGAATGCAGTATTTGATAATGACAGTGAGCGAATAACTTCAGTCGTATCACTAATTATCATCTTAACCAATCCATTGTGCAGCTGAACAGATCAAGTCAATGCAGAAAGCAAAGGGGTTTACAAGCAGTTTCCCTATCAGAAAAGTGTAAGACAGATGTACATTGATTCAGATTAAAAAAAAAAAAAACAAACCACAAATTGCTGATCTGAACCGAAGTATGTGCCAGTCAGAACAAATATAGGCCTCGATTAGATTTGTTTTGTTGGAGATGAGGATCTAATATTCAGGAGACACTTGAGCTGTGGTAGTTGTTGAGTATTGTTTATTCAGGCAGTTGAATTGTTGGGCTGAAGCAGGGAAGGTTTATTTGCCCTGCCTTAGGCATCGAACTATTAGATCTCATGTAATTTCAGCAGGTTTCTAGGAAATATTTTACACCTTCATGAGCAAATTTGAAATTTTGGGCACTGGGAAACTACATGAGCATTGTATTTTTCATACCATTTTCCAAATAGTGCTTGGTTCCTTGAGACCATAATGTTTTTATTATGATAAGCATTATTTGTCCCTCTGTACTGTTGGTGCTCATTTTCTTTTTAAGGAGAATATAAGAATGAGTGCTGATATGAGGTACCGCATAACTATGTTAAAAATAAAAAGGGGAGGGAATGGTGGAGAGCTGCCTCAGACAGATGAAAAATGCCCAGTATGTCAAGGAAAATATATTCCCCAGTGTCATTTCATGCTCCGCAGGGGTCTGTTTTCTTGAGTCCAGTGCAAATGCATAATCTCAAGAAAGCCATTTTCTGCTTAATGTGGAAAAGAAGAATAAAGTAATTTTTTTATTCTACTTTTATACAATCTTGTCAGAAAAGAGAGGTGGATGAAGAATTACAATCTTTAGAGATGCCATCAAGACTCCCTAAACGCAAACCTTATCAACCCTAGTCTGAAATCATGTCAAATTTCACAAATGAAGCAAGACTGGATTCTGCTTTGGACACCTCCAAGGAAAACTCCTGACACAATAGGGGCTAACATGGACAATCCCTTAAGCGGATCTCGTTTTTCCCTCTCAGTGAATAGTGATGAGATGAATATGGAGAAAGCATGCAAGCCTTCCCTTCCATGCCCTGGAAGAGGTTCCCTACCAACCCTTTCACCTCACCAAAATTAACGCTTGCTCTGACCTATTTTCATATTTTTTATTCCTTGTGCTCTGTGCCAGAGAGCAGGCACAGAGCAACACTGAGAGTTCATGCACCCGCCTGCAAAGGGATGGAATGTGATGCAAGAACAAGCTAAGACAGGAGAATTGATCTCTTCAATATCCCAGTGGCAAGCACATAGTGTTCAGTTCCTAAACAAGTCTAAACAAAAGGTCCTGTGCCCTTTGAAATGTCGCGGGGTTCCTTCCTTGCCTCCAGCTCCCGCTCTGGAGGATCACAGGTCTCCTGTAGGTTTTGTGTGATACCTGCCAGATCTCTGTGGTTGCTGGGGGTACTCCAGGGCATCTCAAATGGCACTAGGCAGCTATAATTAGGCAACTTGATCAAGCCCTTAGTTCCTAGGACTGCTTTGCCAAATATCTAATTTTAGCTGTCAGTGATGCCATGAGTGGACGTTTCAGATGCTGCAGAAAATGAGAATTGTCACCATATGACTCACCAGATCTGCCAACCCAAAAGAAGGGCTCAGCAAAGCATGAAAAATCCAAAGACCAGAACCTGCAAATGGGAGTGTACCCCTGCAAATGAACTTATTTTTGGCTAGTCCCTTTGCTTGCATTGGACTTTGTGCATCAAAGGGGAGAGTGATGTGCAGTAGTAAAAGCAAATTAACCCAAGGAGACAAAAAAAAAACCCAAACCCAAACCCCAAGAACAAAAAAGAGCCTTCCTGAGATTAATTACTATAGATATGAACATCACTGAATATTTTGATAAATCCTTAAAAGACTCCAAATCTCACTAAATGTACAAACTATTCACTTTTGTTGTAGGTCAGTCTAAATCTCAAAATTTAGAGAAAAAAATTCTTCAGCTTAGTAGTATTTTATTAAATAAAGTCTATAGATAAAATTGTAACATAACAATAATTTTCCTGCAGTACTACATGATAGTAAACTAACTTCCTAGGATGGGTGGGGGTTGAGGATTTAAGAAACTGCCTTGATAGTACTCTGCTGCATCACTTCCAGAATGCACAAGTAGTAATGTTTGGAATATTTCTCAGTGCAGTTAGGAAATTCACCTTTCACATCTGTATCTGCTCTTAAATTACATGAATGTAAAAATAACAGTATTCCTGCAACTGGTAAAGAAGACAAATGCATAGTCTCTAAGAAATGGCATCTAAGAAAAATCCTCACACTTTCCTATTGATGCAACAGTTAAAATATTTTCATGCTACGCTCCATCCCCATATGGTTTTCTTCAGTGCTGTTTTCTCAGTTGATGGAGGGAAATTCCCTAGACACATTTTACATAATTGCTTGTATGGTTGCTGTTGCTTACATTTGTTCTGTCAATTGTGGATAGTTCTTATTTCCAGCTATTTTGTTAGAAGTGTTCAGAATGCTTAAAAATGCTGGAATAAAGTATATTTAATATAACCACCCACTTGCAGAGCTGTGCAAAGCTGGAATTCATCCCTCAACTCTTCTCTCAGCACCTAGCTCTGTCTCATGGAAATACCTTTGCTGTTTTCTTTCACTTACTTTAACAGTTTCTGGTTGTGGGTGGTTTTGGTTTTGGTTTTGGTTTTGGTTTTTTTTGGTTAATTTTTAGAAATTATTTTTATAGTTGCTGAAGATACGTTTTCACCACTCTTCTTGTTTGAAAATTGCTTTTGTCCCCTTTGAGGCTACACAGGCTGTTGAAAGAAGCCCAGGCTCTAGACCCAGGAAATGTGATGTTCCCCTGCACTTTTGGGTGATAATATTTTTCAGATTAATTAATAAAAGGATTCCGTAGCATCCTACAGGTATTAGCAGTTAACCTCAGTATTTCAGTTTCCCCCCATTTCAATGGGGGGAAATTTCCTTTACAGTTTAGGAGAACTAAGGTGGAGTGAAATTAGATAAGGAGTATTACTGGGATTTGCACTCATGTTTCTTCTTACTTACCACCTTGCTAGATGGACCAGAAGATATTACTCACCCATTTTTTTTTTCTGTAGCATTTTACCCCCTAAGCAGAATGATGCAGTAATACTTGCCATTGGCCTTCCTGATGTTTTGAAACTCTTGTCAGTTCCAAGACAGCATTAAATCCATGCGCATAGAGAAGATTGCCTGAGGTAGAGATGAGGGTGGCTCCCCACATGGATCACCCTGCAGCATCTGGGATATTTTTTCCCCCAATATCTTTGATCTCTCACTTTGAAAGTCAAAGTACAAAGTCCAAAATTAAATGAAATCTGACCTGGTCAGTGAAGTATTTTTTCCACAGACCTGTGGAAGCCTCCACAAATTTGGTCTATAACTAAGAGAAGTTACACAGGGGTTTTGTTTTATTTCTTTGTTTGTTTGTTTTTTAATTCCAAAAGAGTGATGTTGGACGTATTAGAGGTGACACGAGGGTGAGTGCTTCTGAAGTATATGCTTTGCAAAGATCTATTCAAAACATTAATCTTCTAAAAACCCAAGTATCCTGTCTTGTAATAAAATAAGATGCCAAATCTCATCAGGAAAGTTCTTTTATTTAGACTTTCTTCATTTGCTGAAAAATGACTTGGGGAAAACTACCTGAAAGTCAAACCAAAAGCAATAGATTGTGCCTGTAAGAAATCATAAAGTTCATTATGTACACAACGATGTGGCAGAGGAGGAGAGCTGAATTTTTAGTAGCACTGGATGAAAATTAAAGTTATCCTGGGTAAGTAATATGTTGCAAAGTGATAGTTCAGTATGTTTGAAACTCATTTGAATTCAGCACTGATGATAAGTGAGATCTTAACAGAACATTTTAGAGTGTCTTTTCAAGTCTGTAGTCTATAGGAAAGAAAGATCTTTATTTTATACCTGCATAAAACAAACAAAAAAGGGTTTTTTCTTTTTTTTAATAGGATGAATTTAGAATACTTGTCCAGTTTTATGCGTTCCCATAATAACCTTTCACTGGGGAAATAGTCTGTCAATTATTCCTGTTTTTCAATTCAGATTTTTACATTCTGCTTTTAAAACAAAGAAGGTGAGAAGTAAAACTAATTTCCCAAGTGATTTTGCTTTTCTTCATAATGAGAAATGCAATTTGTAATGTTTCAGATGATGTAGAAATCAGCTGCAGATTTAAACAGCAAATTTCATTAACATGGCAGTTCATTCCAGTTGAAGAGCCACCTTTCCCTGCAGATGTGGACATCCTGCCATACAAGAAGGAGAAGCTGTACTTGGGAGGGCGGTGGGATTTTTTGTTTGGTTTTGTTTTTTAAACTCCTTATAATGAGCCATAGTCATCTATCAGGATTAATTTTGGGGTACAGAAGGAGAAGCTCTTTCTATTTGAGCTCTATTTGCTGTAAATAAGCAGCAAACTGAAGGAGCTACATAAGTCACCCACCAGCTCAACGGTAGTTTCAAATCTAAGTAAACATGTAAAGGGAATAGCCCCGACAATTTGATGCCATGGGAAATCTAAGGTATTTCTAAAATGTTTCTGACAGTGGTTTACCATCCTAAAACCTGCAAATTATCTTCCTGAATTTCTAATAGACATAGGACACTTGAAAAGAAAAGTGAAGAATTTTTATTTTGTGAAGGAGAGTTCGAAAAAGAAACCTTAGTTTTGCCTACTGTTCACTAGTAATGCCATGACAGAGTAACAATTTTAACCACCTTTTAAAATAATGGTCTCTAATATAACTTCTCAAATACGTACATTAACATTTTTTTCTACCCTTCACCTTCATGCAAGTAGTATGGATCTGCCAGTTACGCTTTAGACTTTTTCTTTCCATTTTGAGGCATTTTCCCATGATGTTCTTCAATGTGCAGAGCTGAAGGAGTATGGATTTGGCTTGGGTAATCTGGACAGAATTGGAAGCTTCTGCCAGTGAAGGGGCAGGAGCAACTCATTTGCTGATGTGGTGGCCTTGTCTGTCATTCCCTGCGCTTGGACTCCCCAGTTCTCTCCAAAAGTTTGAGGTTTGCAAAGAAGATTGTGGCTGTATCTCAAAATGTTACCCCAAAGATAGCCTGCGTATCTGGTGAGAAATTACCCTGAGGCTGGTGTTGTGTTTTGTTTTCATAAATTCAGAGCTGGTGCCCTTGGCCAGGCTGAGCTAGAAAAGAGCAAAAGAGGCCACGCGGGCCGCAAGGAAATGATGGGCTGGCAGTAAGGGCAGCACGCAGGCAGGACGAGAGGAGCCGCATCAAGAAGCCACGCAGTGGTGTTGGTTGAGGTTACAGGCAACTGGTGGCACGGGAATGTAACATGAGCAAAACAAGGATCTGTCTCACCCAGTTACCTCTTCTCACCAGTGGCAATGCCGTTGTCTTAAGACATGGTATGGAGCAGGGCAGACTTTCACTGAGGGACACTGCTGCTCTCCGAGCCCCCAAGAGCTTGCAGGTGATGTGCTTTCTGAGCCAGAAGGGTTGTTTCGTTTTAAACTATCGATGTTTCTGGGGGAATCGCAGCAGTTCTAAGGAAAAATGGGAAAACAATTGTTCTCAGTGGTTTTTATGGAGAGCCTAGGCAGTTCCTGGGAGGGACACTTGGAGGAAAATTTATTTTTGATAATTTAGTACACAATTAGTGGGGACCAAGATTAGAATTCCAAGTAGGAGTTGACTTACTGGTGCAAAATGAGAAAGAGTACTTAATTGTTGCATGTGAGAGTAAGGATATCCTTAGAAAGAGAGATTACTCTTTTTTCTGCTGGAAATGACATTATTCTCTTGCCTGTGTTCAGATGCCTTTTTTCCTGTAGTGTTTGAAGTGGAAGACACTTCCCCGAGGACTAAAAGCTGTAATACCCATTAGTTGTACCGAAACTGAAGTCAAGATACACGTGGGCTGAAGGGTTAAGAATTGAGTAGCTAAGATGGTAGAAGGGTTCAAGTGCTTTCTGAGGTTTTACTGAAGTGCTGCCAACTGGCTTGAAACCTCTCATCTGAACAAACACTTGAACTGAAAATATTTCTGTATTTTCCTAGAGAAGTATTTCATTAGTCATCAATAACGCTTGGGGTTATGTACCACCACCTTCACAGGTGTTAACAAATAGCTTGAAATCTGAGGAGACATTATTTAAAAACAAAACCAAAATATAATTTGATATATTTTTTAAAAAGCCTGCCTATTCCCTTGTTGTTTTCTGAATAAAATTGAAATATAGCAAAGTCCTTGGTTTTTGAACAGAAAGCTTGGTGTAATTTTGATTATGTCATCAGAACTCCTGACTGAGTTGTGAAAGTATGAAGAGCACTGTCACTTTAAGTAAACATTTCCCAGTATATCTGTTATCTTCCTTCTCTTTCTTTTTGGAGAGATGTAATATTTTGTGAGATGGACAACTGTCCATGCTGGTGGATATGTAAGGGAAAACAATTCTTATTAAAATTTAAATTGTAGGGAAAACAATCAATAAATTTCAAAATTTGAATTATATGTAAAATAAATAATACTCAACTTTTCTATTAATTATAGATTATTGTTACTTTATATGGGCCAAATTTTAGTTAAATCACTTTTGCAAAACAGGCGTTATATTCTGATCATAGTTTTGCTCCTTGGCAGATAATAATCTTTCCTTCCTGGACCCTGGCAAGTTCTGTATCTCCATCAGTTCCAGAATGTTGACTGTTCACTGCTCCATGGGTTAGCTCTCTTCACAGTCTGAAATGTGCACACCTGGGCATCCTGGGGCTTCAGGAGCAAGCAAGGTCAATTCAACCATGATGACAGGATCCAGGTGCTGTGGAGAGAAGCCCTTGGCCGTGCCTGTGGGTGTGCAGGAGCACCTAGACAGGCTCGGGCCAGGCCAGAGGCAAAGGACAGGCTGTTAACAGGACCTATGGAGTGACGTTTCCAGTAAAATAGTTTTCAGCCTTTGGTAGTGTCTGACTTCCTTATCCCAACTGCATGTAAATCATAGTATTTGGTAACTGTTAACGTCCTGAAGATTTTTCTAATTTCCCATGCTTCTGGTCTATTTGCTGTCTTGTAGCAATGCTTATTTATGCTTGCTGAGAAGAAACAATTAATGTTTTGGTGGGTTTAAACCTGTTGTCTGAATTGGAAGTTAGGTATTTTGAATGTCTTGCAGTGGTCTGACTGTTGTTAAAATGGGCAGAGGATGTGTTTTCACACAGCACAGAGAACTGTTTTGTCCTTTTCCACAGGCAAAATGTGGGATTTCTTCTGGTGACTGTGTAGCTGTGAGCTGTCTCTGCTCTCCCTGTAACCAGCTTTACTGGGTGGGGGTGAATCCCAGAGCGGCTGATCGCACTTTAGGAGATTTAAAAAAATATTTCACTAGAATAATAGCAGGATCATTTATTTTTAGCACAGTGTAGCTAGTGCATTTTATTTTGAGATACTATTTATAGACTGTTTAATTTTTTTTTCTGTGAGACACAGCTTGAATTTATACTCTTATTGCTCTTTAGCAATAACTAAAGTTTGTTCTGTATAATCTTAGCTATAAGCTTATAATCAGCTAAAAGAAACAATGAATTTCTATAGCTTCTGAAGTTTCAAATGATTTTTCTTGGCTGGTGGCCATCTGCTATTAATGCCTAAATCACTTCAAAGTTTGGTATGATCCTTAGGTATGGCAAATACAGGATTTTTTTTGAAAAGAGATTGTTTGAGATTGAAGAGTGGTTAGAAGGTTGACGATACAGAAATACAGCTTGCGTGAAATTTGTGATTAAATAAAATCAATTACTGTCTTCCTCTTCAGGACAGATGAAAACTGCATTACTCTTGGTGGTCAGTTTAAATGACCATTTCTAAGCAAAGTCTTCTTTGTGAAATTTCTCAGAGACAAGAGCAATGGGAGTAGTTGAGGGACATGAAATATTCCCTCTGAGAAGTATTGATTACTTTAGCAGCTACCTAGGAGGAAAGATGGAAACTATGTGTTCATGGGTGATCAGGTTTCTGTGAATTTATTAGTTTAAACTGTGGAAGGGGGAGATGGGGATTCAAGTAATGCAGCTTCACTAGAATGAAAGCTAAAGATTTTAAATCTGAATCAAAAGGACACACAAGTTCTCAATTCTGCCATATTACTAAGTGTTAAAGAGAATCCTTTTTCCAAGGAAACTTTTCTACAATCCAGATATATTGCCCTTAAATTTGAGCAATCTATGCATGAGGCAGAAGCCAGTCACTGACAATCAGCTGGTTTGCACTTTCTTGCTGCTGTGCAAGGCAGCCAGCAGGAATTCAGCAAGATCTGGCTGCTCAGCATCTGACCTCGCCTTGCATGAGGCAGGCTTGTAGGATTTCATTTCAAACTCCAGCTCCTGCTATCTCAGTGCTTATAAGTGGGTTGGGAGGGAGAGGGTTTGGAGAGCAATACTCTTGAGTTGGGAAATCAGGCAAGGATCTGATAGGAGAACAGAGGAGGATGTAGGAAGGCCAAGTATCTCTTTTATGGGATATAAGCATGTTGAGGTCTCTTTAAATTTAGGGTCATAAAATGGTTGTGTACACGTGCAAAAAATAAAATAATGGTCTCCTTATATCCAGGTGAAGTTTGGAATTTCTCTTTTACTTAATAATTTGAAACAGCTCTTCTGGTTTTGATGGAGTAGCTCTGTACTAATACATCTGAGTTCAGAATTTGACCCTAGCAGTATAATGAAATGATCTTCCTGTCAAAGCATGGCATACATCACCACCTGGTGATTTCTGGCTTTTGGTGAGAAGGAAATTGGGCTAACACAGTGCCTGCAGTGAGAGGGATGCTAGTCTGACTGACCCAGTATTGATGCAGTCTTTTCAAGTTTAGCTTCTGTGTTACCTTGAAATCTTTGGAGAGTTTTCAGCCTTTGTTTCCTGTGAGAAATCCTTGGGATAGCTGTTGTTATGTGCCATCTTAAGGGATAAGAAACCAAATCTAACTTCCAGTCTTACCTTTGCCTGTGTTTCAGAAAAGCTGTGGCCTTCATCCCACAGAAAGGCAGACATGCAGAGTCATTATTTCCTCACTTGAAAGATGAACTACATATTACTGCCTGATGGAACCTTTTTTTTCCTTCTTAATTTTCAGTTCACATGCACATCTTCTGTTTTGATCAGTCTGACAAGTTGAAACGCAACCTGAATGGTGGTGTTTATTTCAGATTTGAATAGAACAGAGCACTTAGGTAAATATTCCCGTATTACACACATATTCAAACCTTTTACCTGAGTCAGGTGCTTATTGCTTTTATAACCTTTCTGGCCAGCCGTTGCAAGTACCTGGTAATTTCATATATTCCTTTTCTATACGATTCAGGTAGTCCTCCATTACTGCAAAAATGTCAGTGTTTATCTATGAGAGAGACTTGGGGAAAAGTAACTTAAAATGCAATCAGAAAGGGGCTTTCTGTGGAAACAGTTGTGGTTGTAGCATTATACCTGCCCAGTGGTACAGTTACCTTGTCAATGAGTGAAATACACTCTGAGAAAAATAGTGGAGATTAATATACACAGCCAGTGTCTGAAGATCAATATAGTCTTGGATCCATCTCAGATTTATTAGAAGTGTGGATAGCTCTGTGGATGTAAAAGGAATTTGAGAGAGAGATGTATCTGTAGTTTTAAAACTGATAAGCAAATTTGATCCTCAATGCTTAACAAGAGAAAATTCAAAATAGGTTAATTTTCTAAAAGTGCCGAGATGCCAAACGTTAAAGATTTGGTGTCTTTGGGGGATTTCTAATTGAACATTTCTCCATAATGGAGGAAGAACTGAAAATAGTCAATTTTTATGTCCTAGTAAAGTTCTTAGTCTCAGGAGCTTCCACAATAGATATACTACGATGTCAAGAAATAAATGAGAACTATCAGCTGATGGTAAAGTAAAACAGATCACAAAATCTCAAAATAGGGCTGTGTATTTTTGCTGCACATGTAACGGTGATATGGAAAAGAGAATCTAGTAACAGTTGCCACCCTGGCTAAGGTATTCTATCGATATTCTGAGATAAATGGACATGAAAATGCTTCAGAAGCTGAGATTAGTGATACAGTTCTGTCATGCTCTGCCTTTCACACTGTACATTGGTTTTTACACAGTTCAGCATAACGAAAGCACCAACAAAACAGTATGTGTTGACTGTCCAGCGTGGAAACGGCTGACACTTTAGTCAGACACCTTACAAAGGAAAAACAGCCCCAAAGGTTTAGCAAAAATCTCAGAAGATGTCACTGCTAATTTGCACAAAGCAAAACAGCAACAATATATCTTCCTCAGGGAAGATGTCTCAGCATTGTCCCAGGACGACAGTGGAGAATCTGTTTCTTTGAAAACAGTTGCTGTGCAGGGAAGATGAAAGACAACTGAGAAGGCTGACCAGACAGAAAGATTATGCAACCATACATTGCTGCAATATGGAAGTCAAATGCATTTACATTTTCCAGCTAATAGGGAAAGCTTTACTGTAAACAGGAAAGCCACGGAAAGGGATAAGAAGCACCCTTTTCTTCCTTGGTAATTCTGTGCATTAGGCAGAGCAGACTATTCCACTGTTTGCACTGACAAGAAGGACAGCAAGGGCAGTCCAGTCGCAGAAGATTGCTGATTTGTGCAGGGTTGCAAAAATAATGGCAAGTCTGAAATTGAGCTGGAATTTGTGTGGCTTGAATTCATCTCTAGTTTCAGTCAACAGGGACTGTGCCCTTCTCAGCATCATTCAGCAGCTAAGCCTGCAATGATTCCAAGTTGGTGTTATTTTCCTCTCCCTGTCATTTTAGGATTTTGCAACCATGGTTCTGTTTTGTGCTAATGTTCATTAACCCCCCTCTTGGATAATATGAGTTCTCAAAAGGTGAAGCTTGTTACACATTTAGAAAGATTCTAACTATTGATTAACACACTTGTGTACTCAGGGAAGTCTGTTGCATTGCAAGCATACTGCTGGCTGCATAATCTGATTTCCAACTGAGTGACCCCTTCATCCTCTGCCTTCGTTATTTACCAGACATCTTAATTTTCTGTTTAGGTAAAACCAGTGACTACCTTTAAACCTGGAAAAGTGTAGAATCCTGCAAAAAAGCTAGCATGGAGAAAGAGTCAGGAAATTTTGGTGCATTTTCCCTTTCCAGCACTTAGGGTTTTCAGTTCAACATAGATTAATATTGAGTCAAAACCTCTGCAGATCTGTCTCTTTCCAAACCAGCTACTTGCCAGCATCTCCATTTGAACCATTAAGCATTGGCTCTATATTTCTTCCTGATCACTATCCTGTTAGCTAGGAGAATTAAACATCCTCCTCCCTTCAGTCTGAAAAATGGTTTCTTCAAAACTGCCCCTGGAAAATTTTGCCTAAGACTGTCTTTCTTCTCTTGCCCTGGTAGGAAAATGTCCATCTTATATTTGATTCTGGCACAAAATATACACAACTTCTTTTATCTGGATTAAAGTGAAGTTAGTTTACAGATGAGGTAACATCTTTCCATTCAGGTGAACTATAAATTTTGCCAAGTTTACCAAAGTAACTGAGAGTAATTACCAGTTTTTACCTGTAGTCCCTCTAATTTCTTGATCTCAAGGCTGTTTTGGAGACCTGGTCTTGATGGAGACTATGATGCACTTGCATCATAGGGAATCCTATTTAATATGAAGACAAAGGACTACGGAAGCTGTAACTGTGCGTAGACAAAGCCTTGCCCAATACAAGACAAATGGCACTATTGTTCGGGCTGGTGTTGACTATTATGGTGTGTGTTTGAGCAGTTAGACCACAGCTGACCTCACTGAAATGTTAAGCTCAGTTTTCTCGAATTGAGGCACAGAAAGGAGGCCACCTAAATCAAAAGCAAATTTAATTCTGTTCTGTCTGGCAGTGTCCAGAGCTGTGACAAGCACAAAGAACGTACATTGCGTGTTCACTGAGACAGGTAGAATTTCTGGAGCTCTTTGCTGGCCAGCCTACATGCCTTTCCAGCATAATGTGGCCTCAAAATGCAAGGCAAAAAGTGGGCCTTGGGCTTCTGAAGTCTGAATACAAGTGTTTCTCCTTAACATCATACGATACATGAAAGGAAGCATCAGGAAGGAAATATACCCTGTAGCATCATTCTCAAGGGAAGGTATACTTCCACAAAATGAAAATAAATGAGTTGGTATTATGATAGTCTAATACTGTGATGTTATGTACAACAGATGCATTTTTCTGCTAAGGGTTTAATCCCTTCAGGCCCATTAAGCAAGGGGAAAAGTTTAGAAGGGATGCTGTTAAAAGAAGACATTAATGCACCTTTAAAAGAAAGTAGTTGGAGCACAAATCCCAGGAGAAATACAGTACAAAATAGTGAATGAAATATTTATACTTTTCACTGAAGTTGAGTTTATGCACTTGAGGGAGAAGCCCTGATGAGATGGTCTTCCCCTTTGTTCTGTATCTATTTTTCCGAATGCTCAGACACAGCTGTTGGTTTCACAGTCACTCTAAAGTTGATTAGATTAGAAATCACAGGCTTGTCTGCTCAGCATGGCCAGTGACACACAGGAAGTTTGGAATGCATTCCAAGCATGTAGTTTGAGTAATGGAGATTTCTTTTTGTGTGCTTCCAGACATAAATTGGTTCTTCAGGATTTAGTGTGATTGGATCAACTTTCCTATCTTATTCTGAATGAAACAATTTAATACGTGATCTAAAGCTTGTGTATGTTCATGTGGAATCTCACTTAAGGGCTAAATATGCTTCCAGGTTCACTGATTTATCCAAGGCCCATGACTCTCACATTTATATACCATTGCTTTTAATTGTATTTGTTCACCATGAAGCAAAACTACATAATAAAAATCTGTGAAAGTTTTTAGGGGGAGATTCTCCAAAACAGATGGAGGAGGAAAGTGCCTGGCTGGAGAGTGAATTGGACTTTGTGTCTTCTAGACTTTGGACTTTGACACTGAGATTGTTTGTACAGGATCATTGTTCTTTTAAAGAAATTATTTATGGTTACTAGAAGAACATTTTTTATTTTCAAATGGCTTCTAAAAGAAGAGGAAAACTCAAAAGCAATTTAGTGCCTTGTATTCTGCAGAAGGGTTCTCAGGGTTCTCATGTTTTCTCTTCATGGCTCATTTCTTTCTAGAGGGTCTTTCCCAAATGCTGCCCTCCTATTCAGTCTCATTTATATTACCTACTGCCATTTGTCTGCCTACATCCCTCAACACGACTATGTCAGTTGCCTAAGTGCAGAAAGTGAAGAAAAGGTGGTGGTGTGTTGTTTGGCGTTGGTTGGTTGGTTGGTTGAGGTTTTTTGTTTATGTGAGGGTTTTTTTCCT
>VZTG01004087.1:557766-575468 GCA_013397845.1 Melanocharis versteri
GGCCTTTGTTTTTCAGGTTTTTTATATTTATTTCAATAAATATAAATAGATTTTTTAGAAGTTTAGATAAATCTGAAGATTCAAAGCATATTTTGAAATCTCTGAAATTGGTAAGCATCTAAACTAATTGTCCTCAAATACTTTTACAAGAAGCAGCAGTAACAATCTTTGCACATGCTATTTTTCAAGTACATGTAAGTATATAAGAATAAGCTGAAATGGACATTAGAGAAGATAATTTGCACAGAAAATCTTAAAACTGTGGCACTCAGGAGTGGTTTGGGAAGATGATGGGGGTCCACTGAATAACATTTTTATTTATAGTGTCAAATCAAGAGCATATGTAAGAGTGAAAACCATTCCTTGAGAACTGTCAAATCTGATCTTTCTCGGTTTTGCTGCATGAATGAGTAATTGATACATAAGGAAAGGAAATGTAGCAATTTCCCCTTGAAAAGATCTTCCACTCAGTATTTCAATAGTATTTAATTCTTCTGGAGCCTTTTGCTTCCTCAGACTATGTTAAAGATGTGAACTTATTCAATCCATCCCTGTTAATTTTCCCAGCACATCACTGAGAGTGGCAGTTACACACTCCTATTTCTGTCCAGGAGGGAGGATAGGGCGGGTTGCTTAGGCTGCTTCATTAACTTTTTTGTGGACAGGAAAAAGGGGCACAGTCGGATCCCGTTTTAGAACTAAGGATTTCCTGATTTTCAGTCTTCTATTTACACAACTGCATTGTGCTGCTCTGACTTGAACTAAGTATTCCCTGGCTTAAGGGACCGAGGTGTGGTAGATGTAATCAAGATATCCAAGCTTGCCTGTCTCCAGTGGGCACACTGGGGCTTTGTTAGCTGTTACCTTGTGCTTCCTGAAAATCATTTGGTACTGTCCAAATGGATCTCCTGGCCAGGAATCCATTGCCTACTTGTTAATTTAGGACACTGGATTTTCCCTATAATTTAAAATCCAAATGCCACGAGACCGAGCTTTGGTATATCTTTTACTGTATTGGACTAAAAGGTGCTTTGAGACATTTGCCAATGAGGTATTGTAAGGACAAGGTAGCTTTTTTTTTGTTTATTTACTTCTTAGAACTTTTTCTTTTCTGGTATTAAGGATGCTTTTTCAGGGTAGAACACAGGGAATTTATTGTGTAACACCTGTTAACAAAAGAGGAACTTGATTAATTTCCCACTCATGGTGCTGAGACTGTTCCCCTTTGTTGTCATTTTCTCAGGGTTATTACTCATTACCCTTATTCATTCTGCTTTGATAGAGGTAAATAGCTTTTAATTCCCCCTGCCCCCAAACCTTCTTAAAGTTTCCTTTGACAGCTTGTTGTAATTATGCCCCTCATTGAAGACACACTCATTATTCTCTGTTGCCCTGAACAAGATTATTTAAGGCTCATTTTGGATTTACTCTGTGCATGTGTCTTGAATGTATTTCCCTGAAAAATAGAAAATAGCAATATAAGGGCAGTGTGAGATGCTGGTAAATGTGTTACAGATCACAGCTTGTATAGTTGGAGGTATTTCAGTGAACATGAGCAATGTCCTTGTCATTACATGACAAAAAAGAAAAAAGAGAAAAAAGAATGCCAAAAGGATACAAGCAAGAAACTATTGAAGCCTTCTATACAACCTGTTATTGAGTAATTGTTACATACAGTTTACTGTTGAGCTGTCACTTTATCCTCAGGTTTAATAAAATATGAGCCAATATTAGGGGCAGTTTTTTGCTGTATCAGTAGTCTTTTTTTGGAAGGCATTATTAATGTTATTCATAATGTTATGATATTGCAGTGTGACAATTAGTACATCCTCACTTTCTTCACTTCATCTCCCCAGACATAGCTTACTTGCCAGAATTCACAAGTTCTTGGGAGTGTCAAGATTCTTGATTTGCCACAGCCTTATTGTTACTGGGACATCTCAGTGCCGAGGCATTCAACAAATAGCTCAGGCCATTCCTAAGAGGCGCTGGTTCTTATTTTCATGTCTTCTTCCCTTTCCCTTGCAAAAGGATCCTGCTTGGTAAGGCTTCTGTTCCTAACTGCTAGGGCTGTTAATTCTTTGACAGATCAGACAGCAGGAGTAATTCCAGAAACATACCTTTGCCCTTAAATGAACTTGAATTCACTTAGGTAACTGTAATACATGATGACTCCTATCCAGGAAAAAAAAAACTATTAAAAACCCCCTGTAACTATCAAACTATCACAGTAGTTATGCTCTTGGTTTTATAGATTATATGTAAGTGATCACGTTTGAATTATCAGCTCTTGTAGAACCTGCAGTCACAGGTTTTCTAGCTGCATTGCACCTCAGTGCTTTTTATTTGGAGACAGCAGGTCTCTTTTGCTTGTGTCTTTGATTTTGTCTTATTGCCTGCTCCCTTTTATATTAGGAATTGTGATTTTTTGGTGTTCTAACAATCTTAGACTATTTTGTACTAGTCTGATTCATTAAGGTATTGGCATTTCTGTTATTTGAAAACAGTAACATGATGCAAGGAATGCTAGAGAGATTTAAGGGAAACAGTAGTTACTTCACAAATTAATAATGAACACTAGTTCCTGGCTTATCACCAAGCGTATCTTCAGTTATACTTTCATATTATTAAATTCTTTGGTTTATGGCAAATGTATTCTTGGTGGGGTGAATTTTCAAACTTGGACTCTGTTTTGCCTGTAAATAATCCATAGAGAAATGATTGCATATATATAGCTTTTAAACTGGATATATTAGGTTAAATATTAAAAGAAAGAAAAAAGAGGTTTCTATAATGACCTATCCCAAGTAAGGCATGTCTACCTTGGAAAGCGGGTAGTTGTATTTTTACAGAGTCATAGGCAGTAGGTGCAGATGATAGTTATAGACTTAAGAACTTTACTTTTATAATTTACTTTTTCCTGATAGCTTATGCTTCATCTAAGCCACAGAGGGTCAACAACTGCAAGGATATATGTTGGAGGAGATAATTCTTGTTGAAAAGGAAGTGGCTGAATAAGGACCCACAACCCAAACTGGGAGCACTATGGTGGTCTAACCTTGACGCGGTTTGTTTTTGCTGGCTGGTCCCAGGGTCCATGCTGTATTGCACTTGCTGCCCACCTGATGCAGACCTGCTGGGAGCAGCAGTTTTTTACCTAGTTTTTCTGGATGTCTGTAGCAGAGGCTGCCAGAGCACCAAAAAAACCCTGAAGTAGTAAAGGAGTACCTTGTACAACAAATGGTGAAATATCACGCTGGCTAGCAGATTTGGCAGATCTGCCTTTGCTCTAGGACCACCCTTCCTGTAAAAATTTACTTGTGAATTGCGTAGTTATGCACACTGTGTGTGTGGAGATGTGTAACTTCCAGATGTACATACGAGTCTGTGATTTACAGTGGGGTCTATGTGAATAATCACAACTGTTGTGCATGCACACAGATTTTTACAGGATGTTTCCAAGAATTTTGAACAAAAAGGACTCGGAGCCAGTACATATTTCAAAGATATCATCATCTATACATGTGTCTCTCCTTGCTTCCTACAGTCTGAGTTCCTATAAATAGGAACAATCCCAGTCTGAGAAAGAAAATGAGAACTAGTGCAAATAATACAGATTTTTTTTATCATAATGGTCTGCATGTGCCAAATTTAAATGTGCACACAGATGCCACTGAAATAGAGATGGCTGCAAACCAGTCTCATGCTTTTAGCCTAGAAAACACCTTTTTCTTTCCCATGAGAATAGGAAATCCCTCAGTGAGTATGAGAGATTGTACCCTAAAAATTATTTCAAGTGATTATATTTATAGGCTGTTTATGGGGCTCATTACTATGTACATGAGCACATAAATGAAATTAGCCTCACAAGAGGCATTTATCCAAGGACACACAGGATGTCTGCAGCAGAGCCAGGAACCAGAAGATATCTTCCAAGTTCAGTCCAGTATCTTAACCACACTGCTATTTTTGCCTACTTGTGTCCTACCGTACTCCATTAGTGACCAGAAATCTTCGTGCGGAGACCTCTGCTCTGCCTTTCCAAAGAAGATCATGTGTAGCTCGTGTGTTCCTCCCTTTATATTAAGATATCTCACCAAGAATATGCACTTGTGTCATCAGTCAAGATCACTACTTCTAAATGACTGAAGGAAGTAGCAAAAGAAAACACAAGGCATGTGTAAAGTAAGATATTACAGATATTTTTTAAAAGAATATCTCATGCTTCTGCTATAAAGAAATATCCTATTCAGAGAAATCCATTACCCAATTTAGTATGGAGGGGATAATCTACTGTGGATGTTAATCCTTTGGAGTCTATTTTAGCTCTCTATTTCATAAAATTATTGCTCCATTCTCTGATAATTTTACAATTCAGTATCATTAATTTTATATATAGAAAAGGATTGATGGAACTACTTATTGTTAAGATTTCCCATCCCTTCCCATTAGGAATCTTTCTTTTCAGTTGCTGTAGGAGTAGGATTAAGTTTACTGGGCAAGAAGATTGAGATTAGCATGCGGGTCTGGGGCTTGGAGCAGCACCTGCCTGCCAAGGTCTCTCTGCTGCCAGGATATCCATGAGGCTCGCTGCAGTTTGGTGGGCTGATCCCACAGGGGAAGACAGGAAGGTCTCATTGCTGCTGGTCACTCTGTTTGTGGCTGAACACTGGCAGAAGCTGGAGCTTTAAGCAGAACTTTGCCATATGACACACAGTGTTCTGAAAATGTAGGCCCTTCCTTAAAATGTGCACTAGAACCTAGTGCTGACTTTTTTGGTTAATTTTGTATGTGCCTCTGTTGCCTACCTGTTAACTGGAGATGAACATAGTTCTCCATCTCCTCAGGCATTAGGAAGATAAATTTACATGTGTTACAAAGCACACTGTCACTACAGTGAAAAAAAACCTGCTTGAGAGTCTATGCAAACATTAATAATTCTGTCTTCAGAGCAGAGTTTGAATGCTGTACAGGAAATATGGTATGGCATTAAAAAGTGATGAGAAAATAAAATATGAAATATTTTGTCATACGGTTAGCAGTGCCCGTTCAACACTGAGAACAAGGCAGGGGGCTTCCCATTAGAATTAGATGCTGTTCTGCAGATTTTATTCTAATGGAGAGACTCAAGGATGTAGTTAAGGTGGAATAAGCAGTCTTAATTCCAGTGCTCCAGGAATTTTAGCTGTTCACTTTGCAACTTGTGTTTTAATATACTTTCTGTTGTGTTATATAAAGTGGCTAAGGTGGAAATTTAGAAGCTCCATCAGGCTAATGTAGAAATCCTAGTATCATATTCCAGAAATCCCAGGCTTGGTATGACACCTCCTCCCCAGCCAAAAGGCGCTGGTATTCGTGCTGGCAGACGTGCAACAACCACCAGCTCTAAGGAGGAGGCCAGAGTTGGGGACTGAGCACTGAAGGTATTCCAGAGCCGCATACAAGCAGAGCCACAGGCGCTGCAGGGCTCCTGGGGGAGCTGGAGTGAGTGGCAGGGTGTGCAGCTTGCAAAGCCCGCTGCTGGAAGTGGGTTTTAATAGCAGGGTCAGGAAATGATTGTGATGTTTAAGAGGGAGCTCTGCTGGACCGGGTCCAACTGCTTCCAGACAGTCCTGTGGGACCAAAGTGTGCCATGGCACCGTGTCACCTACCAGCCGACTTGGATCATGGGTTACATGTGTGTAAGTGTTTGTATATAGGGAGCCGTCCATCATTTCAGTTCAGAGATGGTCCTTTTCAATGCAGCGTGTTGGAATTTGGAGTATCTGTTTTCATTCATCTTTGTAGGAGTTATACAACTAAGTATGCGCACATCACCTGATTTTTTTTTTTTTTTTTTGTCTTGCTGGTTAGTGCTGTTACAAGACTAGTTCTTGAATTAGGTGTTACTGTGTTTCCTACATGCAAGGAGGCAGCAACTAAATTATTGCATAAAATAGATATATAAATATGGTGAAGTTCATATACTGCTCTTTGTGGTGCTGAAGAACAAGTGAATGACTTGCTGTGACAGTGAGAGCACAGGATCCGTCACCTTTCTCTTGTAGCCAAGAACTTAATAATAGAAAAGACCAATTCAGAGAAGCATGCAGAGAGGGGCTTTCATTTGCCCTATCAGTCTTCACTACTGTTACCTCCTACTTGATCTCTCACTTTACACCTAAGACATGTTTCTCTTGCTGTTTGAAGAGTGCTGACTAGAGATTGACTCTTATCTAATATTATTTAGTGTTAACTCCCCTTTTCCACTCAGACTGCAATGACTGCTTCAGGGTCATACGGCTGGAAATGAGAATGTGTGCTCCACAGGTAGTCAGCTCACTGAGCTGGCCCCCCAAAGTGTCTGCTCTTTACTACAAACAGTTTTTTTCTTTCATTGCAAATGGAAATCTCAGCTGCCAAGAGAACCACCTGCATATAAGCATGCAGGTAGTGTAGCGGTGGTTGCTATATGGGGCACATTAGGATTCCAGTCGGAATGATGCAGATGTTCAGGGACTTGCAGTGGCTTTAAGGTGACCCAGAGCTGCTTGAGTGACAAGGATTTGGGACAGTCCTGTGGGGCATTTATTATTATTATTACAATAGTTTGGAAACAAGAGCTAAGAGCTTGCTAAAAGCTGACATTTGCAGCTAAAATATGTAATGCCTGAAGAAATGCAAAAGCAGCCCTTATTAATATTGGCTTTTCCTAGCAGTAAACTTGAAATATGATGATAGTCTGTAAGCATGCAATGTCTCTTTCCAATTAAAAAATGTGCCTGGTACCGTGTCTAAGCGGGAGTCCAGCAGTGAGGGACAGCACATAAAACTAAGGTAAATTGGTGCAGTGTCAGATGGAAAGGAATGAAGAAAATGGTGGATGCCATGCTCTCGGCCACAACCCTAATTGAATAAAGTAAAATATTTAATTGTGTCCTGAAACCTTGTTAACTTGGCTTCCACTGTTAGACCAATGGGAGAAGCAAACTGCAGAATCAGAAAATTTTTACAAAACTGTTGTAGAAACAAAGGCTTTGAAAAAGAAGAACCAAGCCCAAGAGTTTGTAGCATGGTCCCAGCTGTTGAGATAGGAATTATGAATGTGCAGAGAGGCAACAACCAAATGCATCCCTCACTATCTCCTGGCTGTTGCTCATTGAGATAATCACTTGCCTCTTCTCATACTCAGTATAAAAATTTGTTTGAAAGGTATCAAGGAAATACGAAGACTGCAGATGGTGTCTGGAGATTGCTATATATCATTACACAGGCAAAAACAATGTTAGAAAAGCATTAAGGTTGCAAAGTCAAGTGTTCAAGAGGTATAAAATTACAGAGTAATGGTTGTCTACGCAGTTATAATGGGCTTCTCTGTGAACACTCGTTATCTTTTTATTATTCATTATAATTATCCCATTACTCATTAACCTTAAATGTGGGATCATATGGAATTTTCCCACTTGTTCTTTTAATTTAATTTACGTGTGAAAAAGGTTTTAGCTTTAAAAAATAAAGGAACCTGAAAATGCCATCCCATGGCATATTGACAAATGGATTGTCAGCAAGGTTGAAATCTTTCTATTTATCACAGAGACATGGAGAGTCTGGCAGCATTAGATTTTAATGGTCTGTGTGGACCAGTGCTGGAAGGGGCTGGATCACTTTGCAGCTGGGTGTAGATGATTTTTGTTGACAGTGGAGGAGTGGTCAATGTCAGGAATTTGGGGGTGACAGCCAGGATGCAGAGGGAAAAGGGCTGTCCTCTTTTTTTCCTTGTATGTCTCTGTGCCCTTCTGTTCTCACCCATTTTGCCTCCTCTCATGTCCTGACTAGCCCTCCAAATCAATTTGGCTCATCTTAACTACCTGGTTGCCATCACTGCTGCTTTTTCATTCTTAATTATAGTCAGTTCTTAATCTCAAGTCCCATTTTGCACAGGTATTTCCACATCCCTATTTCATTCTTCTCCACTTGAAACTGTAACACTTACTCACCCTGGGCTCCTTTTACAACACCAGTGCCTTGATGTATTGTCGTCACTCCCCCTGTAACGAAGGCACATCCCTCTTTTACTCCTCAGTCTCCTTTTGTGCTCCCTCCTCCACACCTCCTCATCTCAGTGAGTGATGGGCAACACCCCAACAGCCCAGCAGTATCGTAATTGCAGAGATAATGCAATACCCCACAGTACTGCTAGAGTTATGTGCCGGCATCTCCTGCCATGCCTGTGATCTCTGCCTCCTGCTCTGTAGAGCTCCTGTTCCTGGGAGGAAGGTGCTGTTCTGTGTCTGTCTGCAGAGGTCAATGGAAGCTGGGAGGGAAGCAGAGACTTCAGGGAGATACATGCTGAGGATGCAGAGACTGTGCGTTTTCAGGTATTTTTCATGTGGCCAAACCTGGAAAGTTTTCACTAGAAAGGTAGAAGGTATATCCCTAGCAGAATGAGTCACCTATCTGGGCAAATTTCTGGTCCCTCTTCCACGTGTTCTAAGGAACCTTGCCTTCCTTCAGGCTCCTTCCAGCCACTATCCAAGAAGAAGCTGGATGAGCTTGGCCATTTTTGCCTTTGTTTGGAACCACCTTATTCCAACACAGGTGAAAAAAATGTGTCTTTCTTGAGAAACAGGAGAAGGATGAATGGTTCGACTGAAATTTCTCACTGTGAACTTGAAGGGACGATGTGATCTGCAGGATGGAAATACTCAGCTGCAGTGCTAGAGATCTGACAAACGAGTGGTTCACTCCAATGAATGTCTGAGACCATGGGAAATATCAAGCCCCCATAGTGACAGAACGCTACTGGCCCTTCTGATAAAACATTCAAATAATTGACTAGAACAAAGAAATATCTACTGCTAAAATACAATTTCCCAATTAAATGAAATAAAGTTATTGTTTGGGGTTTTTTTTCCTAAAAGCTCTTCACAGTACAGAAACATCTACCCTTGCTTGGTGGGAATGTACCAAATGGCCAAAGTGCAAATTACCTGCAAGCTGAATTTGTGTATTTCATCTGAAAAACTATATCAAAAGATTAATATTTAACTCCTACTCACTTTCAGTGGTTTCTGCTTGTAATTCTTACCCTGCTGTATGAGATGAGAATTCTCTGGCAAAGACTCTCTTAAGGTTTTAAGCTGATATATATTTTGCTGCCATAGGATCCTGAAAAGACAAGCATGTTGATGTCAGGGGTGTACAGCTTGCAATTGTGAGGAGAAGGGAACCTGTGTACATCTGTACTTAGCAGAAATGTCTTTAAAGCCCTTTATTGAAAAGAAGTCAGTAAGAGGTGAGATTGATTGGATCCTCAGTTTATGAGACCCAGTTCTTCCTCTGTTAATGAACTTAATATTCTCACCTTCTACTTTATTTTAACTCTGTCCACAACCCCGCTGAGACATCTCGGCTGACATGAATTTAGATGTTTATGGCACACTGTGCTCTCTCTTCCCATCTAGTAGGATGGATTTCCAAGTTAAAAAGAATAGCGCAGTGGTATCTTTTTCCCCCCGTGAATATTTTTGTTCTACATTCAAAGAACTGCAATATAAGTAAGAAAGTGGAGCCTAAAGCATCTGTGGCTGAGGAATGGGGGCAACAGAAAAAAATAATTGAGAGAAAAATTGTGAAAAAAAAAGAGCTTGTGCTGGCAAGACAGGCAGTTAGGCAGGGACAGAAATAAAGAGGAACCAAAACAGATGAAGGATTACAGATTAAAAACTATTTGGGAATAGGATGTTTGAAGCGGTAAACAAGGTAGAACAATAGGGAAGAGCATTTGCTGAATGTGAACAGAAATCACTATAAAGTTTCCACCGTCTAATAAAAATACAGTAGCCTTGAGTCCTTGTGCTTTATTAAAAACTCCAGCTGGAATACATAAAAGAAGGCAGGCAAATTATTCTCAAGCCAGATAACTTTCAGATGAAGGAGCATGTAGAGATTTGATGAGATTTTTTGAAGGCAAAAAATATTTGACGAACAAGACTGAAGAAAAGCTGCACCAAGGAGGGGAGGAAGGAAAAGAAAAAAGAAATGGTAGAGGATAAAAAGAGGGAAGATTTGAGCTATAATTGGCATTTGTCTGTCTACAGGAAATAAATGATCTCTTACCCAAAGAATTTTACTGGTACAGGAAAGTGTCAGTCCTAACTCTGTTAGATGTCAGGTATTGCCCTCCCTTTTGTTCTGGCAAGTGTACGAGTGCAGGATTAGGAGGTTAAACATTTCTGCAGTGTGCTCTGTTCAGAATGGGCTTGGTACTGTTTAGTGGACAATGAGCTATACTGCAGCTGACAAAATACAGGTTTCCTGAACCAAATATATTCAGTTCAATACATTTTCTTTGGTTATGATGGACAGTAATCTAGTGTGACATAAGGTTTGATTTTGCACGGCAGGCTGCATTGGTTCTGTGGTAAATGGAAGCTGTCCATTGCAAAAAAATGCCATTATTCCTATAAAAGAGTGAACTGATTTGAAAAATGGAGAATTGGTTCAAGTCTGCAGCTTACCTGCACATGGAACTTTTTACCCAACTCCCAGTACTGTACTTCTCCATTTGCTATGCATTCTCTCCCTATCTTGGCGAGACAGAATTTGAGAGCCGGAAATTCCCCCTCTGTTGGGAATCGTTACACACAATCTTTTGGTTCCATATTTAGTGGACACTTATAATTTTTCTTGTAATGCTTTCAGGGAAGCTTTACATGTTGATAAGAAGGCACTGGCAGCCCTAGTACGTGTTTTTGTGTGCTTTCCACTTCAGTTCCCAGTTGTGTTTAGGTGAGAAGGAAAAGAATAGCATTTTGTTATGGCTGAAGATTACAGTTCCTCCCAACCTGTGATTTTTCTTTATTTATAAAATACTTTGGACTGAATAGACTCAGAATTACTGTAGGGCTTACTGGCGCAAGCTAAAGTGCAGATTGCTTTTCCCAGTCACGAATTTCAGTAAAAAACAACCAACTGATGAACACATTCCCCTAGAGACTGATTTAAATAGGGGTATTTCATTTGTATATTTCCTAAATAATATCTTCCTGCATGTGTAGAGATAAAAGAGAGCTTTTGCTTAAGATATTTTTGAAAACGTGCTAGAGACTTTTTTTTAGACTTTGATTTTTCCTTTTTCAGGGGAATTAAATAGGAAAATATTTACTGCAGTTGGGTCAAGGCAGAATTTTAATGGAAAAATTAAAATAAAAAATCAAATTTTAACTAAACTGAAAAAAGTGAGGTAATGTTTTGAGATTTCATCAAAACCATAAAATTTCCAGTAGTTGTAATGAAAAATTATTTTTACAAACACTTTTGAATGAAATTTTGGATGGAATTGCAAGGGTGGTGCCATAATTGTACCATGTTTTAGAAGGGGGTCTATTAGGAGATGAAATAGAAATTATTAGCAAAGGCTCCTTCAGGCCTTATTTACAGCCAGCATTAGATAAAGTGTTACTTAGTGGGCAAATAAGCCTGCCAGATATGAAAGAGACAAGAAGAAATGTGTCTTGGCATGCTGGGGAGGATATAAGTATGGAGAAAGCAGAATCTATTATATTTGATAGCGATGGAATGTCGCCTGAAATGACCCTCCATTCTTGCCTATTGTTAACTTTTTCCCATGCGAAAGGAAAAAAAAAAAAAGCCACAGCCAGTGAATTCTCTAATAGCAGCCGTCTGGATGGTAGGACAACAAACTGTTTATGTTCATTATTACAGATTTCTGCTGTGTTGTTTTGGTGCCCTACCAAAATTGAGGTTCCCCTGTGGTACTGTAAAAACATAGAGATCGTTCTCACCATAAAGAGTTCCAGTTGACACTCATGAGACAGAGACAGACAGGAGGGAGCAGGAGAAGTGGTTTGTCCAAGGTCATGGCGTAGGTCAACAGCAGCACCAGCAGGAAAACAGGACCCAGAAGTCTGGGTTTGTGTAGATAGGGGCATTTACCAGCATAATCGCTCCCAGGGAAGAATGCCCATGAGGCATTACGAGGGTATAACTCTAGCTGTCGAGGATGCTGGTGCAATTACATCAGTAAACTTTCCCAGGCAGATGAGCCCCTGCTCATGGGCTTTAAGCACAAAACCCCGTTGCAAGGAGACCTTCTGCCAAAGAGTGTTGTTGGAAATCTAGCAAGAGGAAGGAAAGAAAAAAACAAAATAAAACAAAACAGCCCTCACTTCAATTAGAGGAAAAGATAATTCCTTTCAAGTTGAGAGGCTCGACTCCTGCTGGCCTTTGTTCTTAAGCTTACCCTTGCTGTAATTTCACAGAGTAACTTGAATAATGCCAGTTTGTTCTGTGATTACCCTCAGCTGGAGCACAAAATTAATATCTCACTAAGTAATTCAGTACATGATGGGTGAACATTTAGTCAAACATGCCCTAAAAAGCTAGGATTTTCCATGTTTGCTGGAAGTCTTTCAGTTACAATTAATTGCCTGTGTTCGTATATGTTTATGAGCCTCAGTAAACAGGCAGCATATTTACGTCTCCCCATTACCTTCAGAAATAAACTTCCTGAAGAGAAAAAAATCTCATGTTCCCTGATTACAATCTAATTTTAAGTAAACAAGGGGTGGGGAAAGTGACTAGTAAGCAGGACTTTGGAGGGAGGAAGGTGGGAGGTGAAGAATTTTCTCCCCCTGGAATCATACCACATCTAATGCTGGTAGTATTAAGTTAATATCCTGCAAGAGAGAAATGGCCTTGGCTAGTCCTCTTAGTATTTGGGGGTTTGTTTGCCTTTTTTATCCTAAGAGTTTAGACTCAAGACCAGATGCAATATTTGCTAACTTGTGATGTGGAGTTGCTGTAGAAAATACCACCTTTGAAAGGCATGTCTTCTAACGCGGGCGCAATCCTGGCATTTTCTGAAAGCCCTAGACTATTGATGTGTGATCCTATGATATGCTACAGCCAGTGTCTCTCTACCATTTCTTCACATTGCATCTCACTGCCATTGCTCTGCTTTCTCTCCACATGAATACCTTCCAGAACTGAAAGAAAGTACCAATGTTTTCCACCATTGGTCTTATTTGCTGTGGCTTTTACCATGCAATGAGGGTTTGTGAGGCAAGAGGAATGCCCTGGTTTTCATCACAACTGGGGCATTGCCATTGACGGGTCACGTTACTTCATCTTTTTCCACATTGCAGGATGAATTTACTCTTGCAAAGTGTTCAGAGATGTGTAGGAAACAGACTGTAGACAAAAGACTAAGTATTATTTACTTTGGTTGTATCCATTAACATCTGCAGAAAGAAGGCATTAGTGCATAATTTCAGTCTGTCTGTACAACTGCCAGTTTCACTGGCTTTTGCTTGTAAGGGATTATATCAGGTGGAAAACAAACAATTTAGTAAATGTTCATTATTGTTCACTTTTCATCTAAATTTTTTCACTCTGCTGCTGTCTAAAGATTTCCTTTAAGATTGGGTGTTTGGGTAAAAGTAGACTAATGGAAACCCTCGAGCCATAATGTAAAGACAGAAGATGATAAAGTGAAAAATAATAAAGTATGATGATGGCAATTCTTTGCTGTTGTCCGAAATCTTATCCATTAACTCTTTCGGATTTACTTTAGGCCATCTGTAGCTCTGCCTACTTCTAGACTTTGTGGTATTGTGATGAAGTTTGGAGAGCAAACCTGCTGGGTTTTTTCACACAGGCAGGGAAGTGGCGTGTGTACCCACACGGATGGGTGGGTAAAGTCATTCCCAGTGGTGTTTGCTCTCTTGTGAAAGGAAGGCACCTGAAAACAGTAGCATCTCCCAACTCAGAGAGGTTCTGTCAATCCCAGACTCTTGGTGCTGTCATTGTTAAGCTAAGTGTTTTGATCCTCTGTGTCTTTTCCCCGCCTTCTCCATGGCTCTCACATGCTATACTGATGGTTGCACCAGGATATGTCGCTTCTTAGAAACTGGGTTAGCTCTCCTTGGGTAAACTAGGTTGATAAATGATCCATTAAATAGTAAAATTCTTTGTTCACCAATACAGTTTTAAGGTAGTGGACTGAAGGAGCTGGCAGATCTAAAATCAGTGCTTTTCTTGTAATCCATTGTAAACAAGCTGTTAAGCATCACTATGGTCTCCTTTGTAATAGTTTTAATGAGTAAATAGAGAGAATAAAAGTAGAGAGGCAGGGTAAAAAATGTAAGCCAAATATAATTGTTGCTTTTTTTTCCTTCAGCCTATTATATTGCTTTAGGTGGTGGTATCTCTATTTCTCTAGTTCTGACTTAGAAAATTTTGACATAATTTTGTCGGAAGTTAGGTCTTCTAGGATACATATTGCTCCTTTTCAAGAGCAAGAGGCTAGAAAATGTTTGAATTGCTCCCTGATTCTGATACCTATGACTTTAGAAGGTTTTAATAGGGTAGGTAAGCTTATTTAAAAAAAAAAAGTGTAAGTAGAATTGTATTTTATCAAATAAAAGCCCCATAACTTTCTACTAGGTATCTGCTTTTTTCTTTTAACTCAGTTTTTGTGAATGAAGAAATCTGCATTCTAAGAAAGGTAAAAATACATCCAAACATATGTAATTTTTCTGTACTTTGGGCTGCCAGGAGAATGAGTCTCTTTTTTTTTTTTCCCTTCTGTCAGTTAACTCCAGGTTTCTTATCCACAGCTTTGGTTGTTGCTGGGTTAATATCCTTTGGTGCCTGTCTTTGAATGTACTTGGCTGTCAGGTTTACAGATGATGTGTTCCCATTTATTTCATTTCATTTCTAAACTTCCCATTGAAGAGATCCTTACGGCTCACCTGGCTTGTGGATCTGCCCTCAGGTCAGGGACACCAGTGGCAGCAGAGCCTTTGCAGATGCACTGGGACCTGGCTCGCTCCCTGGGTTCCCGACACTGGGACTGGCTGGGGCTCCGTAATGAGCCCTCCCATAGGAAGAAAAAAAAGTTGTGAAGTTTGCTTGCTGTTGCTCACTGGGATCGAACAGCTTGTCTTTTCTTTTGAGGAACATTTATACTTAACACTCGGTAGGCAAACTGCTATTTCAGTTTGCAAGTGGATTCAGTTATTCAAATGCACAGGCCAGAAAATGAAGGGGATTCTATTTAAACAGTGTGCTCCCAAGTCACAGATGATCTTTTTGATGTCTGTATTTTGCAAATGGAAATTTTCCATTTTCCAGCAGTAGCATTTGTTCAGAGGCTGTATGCTATCTAAATCTGCTTTTGTGGCTGTTCATTTGCATTTTTGCTATGCTATATTGCCTCCTGTCTTCTCCCCTTGGCCCCCCACTCTTTTATATTGAATTCCTATTTTTGCTGCCTCCACTCTGTCTTGCATCTCTGAAGGCTCAATCATGCGAGATGCTGAGCACTCAGAGCAAACAGCAGAGGCTGCTCAGCACCTTGTCAGGATTACAGGTGAAAAGGGAAATCCAAAGCATCTGCACATTGAAGACTTTTGCTGAGAGAGAGCAGGAGAAAGGCGGAGCTGTTACCCACTCAGATAATAGTCCCACTTCTCCTGTAGCTTCCTACCTTTTCTCAGTTGCTAGAACTGCTGGAGCTACTAGCCAGTGCATCTGATGGGGAAGTGTGTGGAAATCTTGGGATGAAATTTTATGGCATGATTTGAAATACTCACAGTCGTCAGATGATATAGCCAAACCAGCCCTTCCTGGATTTAAAATAATGACCATGGAAAACCTTGCATGTTCATGTAGATTTCTTGGTCAGAATGCACACTTTTCTACTTCCTTTAGTATTTATCTTCTGCTTCACCCTGTACACATAGGTTCTTTCTTCTCCCAAATCTGGTTACATCCACTTCTACAAGCAAACCGCTTAGCAAGAAAAACTGCATTAATATCCTGGGGGAAAATTGAGAAGGTGAGGAGAGAAGCACAACAACTTAATTCTGGCAGTTGAAAGAACAATCTGAAAGTTGTCTCGGCTCAAAGTATCACGTACCGTCAAGTAATCACTATTCACTTCTGCAGATCCCAACCCTTAAACAGTCAATTTCACCCTCAGGGAAAGCCGGGCAGGGGGCGGGGGGAGAAGAAAGCGTAAGCAAGAGTATCACTGAAGTATCACGCACTACAATCAGAGGCAGCATATTTATTTAAAGCTGAGCAGTGATACAAACTGTGGGGCTGGGAGGTAGAGATGGCAGGCTTCTCCTCCCATTCCTACCTTTTTTCTAAATTCACTTCTCAGAAGAGAAGATGAATGAAAAACGGGGACCCTCAGAAGAGGAACCACATGGTCCTGGCCAGTTTGGAATTCATTAGGGAATGAAAACACTCAGTAGTTTACCCAACCAGGCTTTTCTTTTGAATCTGTTGGAAGCTGGGGCGGTGGTAGTGCTCCACAGGGCTCATCCAGGTGTGCGAGAACCCGCTGAATGCCTGTAAAGTGCTCTGGGAACAGAGCACTCGCTTTGCAAAAGCTTATCTCCTGCCACAGGAGGCAAATACCTGTGCAAGCATGGCATGGTGTTCCCACTGTATGACAGAGGGCTGGTACCTAACCACCAGTGATTATTAATGCGTGGTGATGAAAGCACAGTGAATTTTGAGTGTGTGTAGGGCTTCCTGCACTGCCCTTTTGGACTAACTGGCTGTGGGGCAGTTATGGGGATCCATAACAAAACCCTCTGCTTGCAAGAACAGCAAACTGCCAGAATAAAGCGTGATATTTCCATGTTCCTGTCATGTGCAAGCACGTGCCCACAAACCAAAACACAGCTGGCAAGTCTAATTTTAGCTCTACCAGCCTTGAGAAGTGTCCCTTTAAAGAAATTCTTTTTATAATTCCTTTTTTTTTTTTTTGAAGTAATTTGGTTGATAATACAGCAGCTGACAATCCCGCTGCCATACGATGGATGATTTAAATAAAAACAAAAAGAAACTGCTGCCCCACATTTTTTTCCCCTAAAATTTATAAATAGGCAAAACCACTGTAGAAAGGCCCAGGAATCTGATGACATGTTAAAGAAATAAGTTATTTTAGAAAAGGAGAAACGCTAGGATTTGTGTACAAGAGGAAACATTATGTTATTCACGCACTTTTTTTTCCCCCGATGATTTATAGCCCTGTTGTAAGACAGACTCTTCCTTCGAGTCTTTCGGAGGATAAATATTTGGGATCGCGGTGCTGACACAGGTCCTGCACGCCTGGGATCCGTGGCAGGTGTGGGGCTCTCGGCCGGACGCGGGGGCCACACCTGGCCCTCACCTGGGCCCGGGCGGCGGCAGCTGCGTGCGGGGGAGCCCGGCCGGGGGAGACGCGGCCGCGGGTAACTTTTGTGGCACCGCGGTATTTTCACACGTCTGGGGGAAGGCACCCGCACGTCAGGCCGGCCGAATTTCCTCTTTACCCTCTTCCTCCATTTTGTTCCAACTTTAAATAAACCAAGTCTTATATAAGCGGTCTAACAAAGTATGTATTTAATATGTCTGGCCCGGGGTCGCCTCTCCGCGAAGTGCCGGATGACGGTGCGGAGTAGTTTTCCGAAGGGGGAGGACGACGACGACTTGCCTGCTCGGCGACCAGGCTCCGTGACCTTCCCCCTCCCGNGAGCGGGGCGAGCCGAGGAGAGGACGAGGAGAGCGAGCGAGTGAGCGAGCGAGCGGCTCTGCGGAGATTTGGAGTTGCACTGTCTTCCCGGCTCCTCTCGCAGGACGGTTCCCTCCCGAGCTCGGGCAGCGGGCACCGCCGGAGGCACGCTGCTGCCAGCGGGGGA